>LPNX010734056.1:0-123904 GCA_001517045.1 Pseudotsuga menziesii
CAGCCAAGGGGAGGAGAGACCTATGGAGAAAGTAGAACCTGCTACTCAGGACAAATTACTCAATACTCCAATGGAGAAACTGAATATCATTCCAAGAAACACAGCTAACCCTTGGAGAAAGAACCCAAGTTCCAACTCACTGGCAAGAAATCCAAAATGCACAATAAACGACGGCGCTGTCATTCAGTACTCGACTCGATCTCAAAAAGGAATTTACACAAAATGTACTGTGAAAGTCTACATCCCGCAACCTAGTTACAGCTGTAAATATGATAATGACTGCCGATACTATAAGACATTTTGGATTTTGCATGTATTTTCACCATATGGCTAATGTAAGCGTCGCTTAACCGACGGTTCCTAGCGACGCTTAAAGAGCCTACATAATCATAGTGAAAAGGTGAAAGAAGGCTGTTTCTTAATCGACGGTTATGAGAATAGCCGTCGTTTAAGCGACGCTTGTGGCCACATTTACAAAAAAAAAATTATCCTTGTGATTTTGGGTAGGTTTAAAACAAAAAATCCACGCACCGTCGGAAGTAACCGTCGGATTTTGGATCGAAATGTAGTAGTGACATATTGACATTTTCATTGATGCCAACAAGTGTTGTGTAATGGCTTTTGATTTACTCACAAGGAGACCTTGATAGTTTGGGGATTGGAACACTAGGTGGCCCAAATGGTCCAAATGAAAGTTGTCCTTCTACTGTGGAAAGTAATTAACACTGTTTTAATGACTAATATCTTAGTGGAGCATCGGGTCTATAAAAAAAATGAATTGGCTAGAGTCATTGTTGACTAGACCCTCTTGTTGCAATTACTCTGGTTTAAATAAAAGAAGGGAGTTGCAGGGTTTTTAAATTCGTTTGTAAGGTACATGACCCAAAGAATAGAACTGTTATTTTGAGCCTCAATGTTATTTTGTATCCTCCATAAAAGGATGCATGCTTACCTTTTATGAATTTATGGCCAAGTGATTGTTGCAGAGAATGACTGATCCCTTTAGTTTTGGATATGGTTGATAAAGAAATCCGGGATCAATCTGCACTCAATCAATTACCAAGAACCTTGTCGCAACTATATCAAATGTGCTAAGTGATACATCTGGGCATTCTCCCACAAAGGATCTGTAATCTGGCTTTCAATTTGATTTCACTCTTTGGCCTACCTTAATCAATGGACCACTGGAAATATAAAAGGTAAAATTATCTATGCTGGCATCATATAGGTAACTAGGTTGCAGTAGTAGAGATAACTGCAATGAGGTAGTCAGTTTCATGGAAATTACTATTTATCCATGGTGACATCATATATGAACAAGTGCAAATGTCTCTATGCAAAATATAAGGGCACATGGATGGCCTAAGGTGGGGGTATAGGCGGCTTCTATCATATACATAAAATACTATACCACACATAGCCAGTCAGACCTAGACCCAAGAAAAAAGATGCAACAACCAGGGAAAAAAAGAAAATCTATTTTACTATTATTGAGGGTTTCCATTTCAGGATATCTCTCTATGATCAGACATAAGATAGAAGCAAGATTTTTCTTTGACGTTCAGCACCGGCTTCATGCTTGCTGGCTTGAATATGAACCAAGAATATGAACCGAGGGAGGGATGGAATTCACTTCTCACCTAGAACAAGTTTACTCTGTTATGCAAATAACGAGATCTTATTAGTTAGATGTGGACAAAAATGCATGAGTTGGCCCGCACATAAACAACCATGAGCCGTTGAAAGCTGGCATTGGTTTGGAAGGTGTGAAAAGATAGCCATATCTTGTCAATATAGAGACGAAATTTTGTCAAAAATTAAAAAACATCGATATTGACATGGTTTTTCCACCATGATAAAAAAATGAAGTATTAATCCATGGATGTTCAAAACGTGGAAATATTTCGTTGAAAAATCCTCCCAAATGTATTAGTGAATATTAAGTACTCTTTTGGACCTTGCTTTGACCCTTTAATATATTATTTTGTTAATATACAGGATTATGTTAATAATTACATTATTTTATCTCTCTCTCTCTCTCTCTCTCTATATATATATATATTCTGAAATGTCTCATACAAATGAAATAATTTTATTTATGGGAGAGACATCCATTGTGAAAGAATTTGAAGCAAATAATGCAAACATGGTCTCAATATCTCTGTATGTAAAGTATTTTTTAAACCATTATAATTCCTCACAGCTATGGCCATTTGAGACTTAGATTCAAAAATACTTACAGTCACACTAATTCACAATCTACTTGGAACGTCTTGGCACACTTCCTCACAACTATGGCTATTTGAGACTTAGATTCAAAAATACTTAGAGTCACACTTCTTCACATTTTTTTTGAACAATCTACTTGGCACTTCTTTATGTTATATTTTTCTTCTCTCTTGTTGCCACTTGTTGACATGGCTATCCATATTGTTGTATGATTGTATGGTTTCGATGTCGAGGTTGTGTTTTTTAATGTGATTATTATGATTATGGTATTGCCACTGATTGAGGTTGTTTTTGTTGCGGCTGGTTTAGCTGTCATGGTTGTGATTAGGGTTGGAATTTCATTTCATCTTTATACTTCAAATTAATTTTTGACTTTTTAAGTTTTTATCCGTTTAGTAATATAAAGTTTTATTAAAAGAGTTACTTTTCAACTATGAAGTAGAATTATTTTATTAATAATTTTTTATTAAAAATTTTAAGCAATGAAGAAATTAGTTTTTATTATAAACAAAATTCTAACAAAATTGCTTACCAAAAATAATACAAACCAATAATTAACACCCATCAACATTATGCAATATACACTCACCAGCATCCATATTACCTGCAATTAAAAATTTAGGTTTAAAACCTGTTTCGAAGTTTAACCTCTATGACATGTGCCATTGAAGTACAATATTAACATGTTTTTTTTTTAATTTTTAAATTGAATTTGAAGCCATAAATAACTATTGGTTTTCTTGATTGAACTTTGAATAGGTGACGTCGAAAAACATGAGAAAATCAAATACATTTTTATGTTGGTGCCATGGGAGGAGGAGATCAATTCTCCAATATCCATATTACACCTGACCAAAGTATGGGTATCTTTTCGCTTCGGATAAGGGAAATTATTTGATCCCCTTGTGATTGAATATTTGGGACAATGAGATACCCCTGTGATAATTATTAGGTTCAATATTTTTCAAATATGGAGGAAAGGGATGGTATTGGTAGAGTACATGGAAGGTATTAAGGTATTTGTCTATTTGGTGATCTTCACCTTAATCGATATCTAAAGGGAGAGTGGTAATAACATAACTCTACGAAGAAAAATGAGGCTTTTGGGATTGAAAAAGGAAGAGGCTTACCCACTTATCTAGAAAAAATTACTTCTATGGGTACAAAGACTCTAGGGAGATAATTTTCTACTCTATTCCTGAAAGAACCTTGAATCTGGTATCCACAATATCCATCCTTCGATTGTTTTGAAGCCTCTAATGTAGAACAAGATTTAAGTAATTGGATAGACCTGATCTTTTTTTAACAATTTGCTTGAGTCCTTTGCATAGGTTAGAAATAGTTCCGCAATTTAATGATGAGCCACTGACACTTTAAATATGATTTCATTAATTAGTTTTCCTTGTAGTGAGACAATGCCATTTAAAATATTTATAAAGATGGCATAAAGAAAAAATGAAAGGGATGTTTACGTAGTCTAACATCTAGGTGTATTTGAACTTTACATATTCTATAACCATTTTTAATGGAATCCCCTCCATTAGATCTTCCTCAATGAAAACTCCATTCACCTTCATTTGACTCCTCTAATCATGTATCTCATAAAAAAATATGAATTTTTATATATAACTCCTTATAGTTGCAAGGGTTAGGACCATTCTCTTTTTGTGTCAAATAATGGAGACCATTGATTAGAGATAGTGGTGAAAATTACCTAGAGACAATATCTCCACATATCTACATAAAAACCTCTCATTTTTTATGGACCAAATTCCCCAAATAGCAAAAAAAATGAAATAAGGAGTAACTTCAAGCTTTGATAGGGAATAAGAATTCTCCTATATGGGGAAACCATCTTTTACAATATCAAAAATTCATAAGATAAGATTCCATCTAAAATTATATCTCCTTGGTATATATAAGAGACAAAGGTTACCAATATAATTAAGTTCCTAGTCAACCATCCAATAATATTTAAGTTCTTAGTTTTACCATTAAGTTCCTAGTTTTAACATGAAATTTAATATTTAATATTTCCTTAGTATATTTCATATATAGTTGTAATCTAGTACACACTTTGTTTGCATGGCATAATTTTCATGTATTAGGTTTCAAATGTCATGACATTAGGTTTGCATTGCAGTATGTTCTTTTTATTTTTGGTGTTTTTAATATTTTTAACTTTGTATAAATTTTTTTAATGCTCGGGAAACCCTCATGTACTTCCCATTTATTTTAGGATGGTACTCAAGGTAAACCTTCGACCCTAATTACGGGGCCTAACTCGATGGGGACATTGAGCCTAACATAGCCACCTAGGGATTTGATCTCGAGACCTTCTGCTAGCATAAACAACTCTCAATCACTTGAGGCTGACCCACCGGGATAACTTTGTATAAACTTATATGGATGATCACTAAATATTGTGAATTTATTACTTCATTCTACAAACACCATGTCTAATTATTTATCAAAACAAAAATTTATATAAATGAACATTAAATACTGTGATTTTATTACTGTGTATGAATGAAGAACATATTTATTCTATAGTCACCATGTCTAATTAAATAAAGTTAAGTTATATTATTAATATCCACCATGTCTAAGTCTAATTAAATCAAGTCAAGTTATATTTATTAATAGTCACCATGTCTAATTACATAAAGTCCAATGGATACTATGATTTCCTTAGTGCATAAGAATGAAGAGTATATTTATTTAGCAATGGGAGAGTCTTTTCTCACCAAAAAAAATAAAAAATTGTGTTATTCTTACATATATGCTAAAAAATAAACTTTGAAGCCATGCATATATTAAAAAATAAAATTTGAAGTGAGGGATTGGCTCTATGCACCCATATGATTTCATCATTTGCTTTACATTTCAAAGCTCGTTTCAAAACACAAACCCTAATACTTATTAACCAGTCAAATGTGCAATCAATCAAAAGTGCACCTTTACTACAGATTAGGTAAAACATACTGGAAGTTATTAATTTGTTGGATACATAGATGTTGTCTGCAGTTATTTATCACATGCCATGATAAAAAAACTCATAGTTTACTAGTGAAAGGAAATGGAAAGTCTCACTCCACATTCCCCTCTCCACTCCACCGTTTACATACAAACACATGTTATGTATTATTTTATTGCCCAACATTTACTGACACCATTCGGGCATTCTAGAACCGATGCAATCCGATCATTCTAGTACCGATGCCATCCAGATATTGATGTATCGGTATTTTGAGTAGTATTGTCTAGCGTTCACGGTTAACTAAGTAGGAGAGCCACAGTATATAAATATCACCAGATAAATGAAAAATATTATTTTTTGGAGACATAATTGGTTGATAAAGATAATAAAAATAGCACCGCACAAGAACCACATGTTACCTACAACCGCATATATATTTAAAAAAAAATTCTACTATTTGCATACCAATGTTTGGGCCTAATGCGAACATATGCATTTTTTTTAAGAGAAAAAATAACATTCCAATATTTGAAGAACATTTTTTTTGCAGAGTTATACCTATTTTCTATACATCAAAGTTATATATTTCAGAGGTTATTATTATTGTATTAGCAAGAAAGAGAAGGATTAGTGTGCTAGAAAAAAAAGAGAAGCAGTTGTCTAGGTTTTACACTGCACTGGTTGAGTTCTATACTGAGGAAGTTTTGCGCGGTCTTCTCCATTATGGTTTCCCCAAGGAAAATATTTGTGTTCTTGTGTTTCTATGCATGTTGTTCTTTTAGTGATCTACTAGTGACTAATTATTTTAAGATATCATCTAAGTAATTTAAGAAAATTCAACATGGTATCAGAGCTACCTTGAAAGGAAGAACTGCACAGCTAGGGGTTTTTGTTTCGAACAAATCCCTTGAAAGATCAACTAGAAAAGAGGGCTCTCCCAACTTTCCACTGAAGAGAACATATTTCTGTGGAGACATAACTAAATTCCAATAATTTTCAATTTTGGACCTATTACTATTGCCGAGACAAACTAGGGTTTCAATTTTCTCAAGGTTTTATCATCAATCTCAGAAAAAGGAAGTCACAGTCTACCTCACCTCAGGGAGGTGCATATTTTCCACTAGTCAGCTCCACCTGTGATCCCAGCTGCAAACTTAGGGTTTCTGCTTCAAACCCTAGGACATCCAAAAGGAGGTCAATCAAGAGCTTCTTTCTGCAAGTAAGTATCTTTCCACATTTTTCCATTTGAGGTTCTAAGTCTTCTCAAGATGAAAAATAATACCAACCTAGATGAAAAGCTTGAAGGGGCTGAAAAATTCAGAGCATGGAAGTATAGGGTCATGCTCATCCTCCAAGAGAATGGTCTAGATAAATTTGTTAAAGAGGAAGTGAAAGAACCAGAAGAAGTTGTAGCCAAGACCAAGCACAAGAAGGATATGATCATAGAAAAAAGGATCATAGATGATTCCATAAAAAATAACCTGATTCCTTAATTATCCTCAAGGGAGACTCCAAAAGAAATGTTTGACGCCCTATCAGGTCTATTTGAAGGGAGAAACATTAATAGGAAAATGACCCTGAGGAATCAACTCAAAAATGTAAGAGATCAAAATTCATAGACTATGAAATCTTACTTTACAAGAGTATCTCAAATAAAGGATCAACTAGAATCCATTGATGACATGGTTGAAGAAACATAGATTGTAATGACAAACTTTAATGGCCTTCCAAGAGATTGGGAAGCCTTTATCTGAGGAATTGACTCAAGAAGGAAACTAACCAAATTCCAGAAGTTATGGGAAGAGTGTGTCCAAGAAAAAGAAAGGATAGAAACAAGAGTAGAAAAACTAAATGACAATGAGGATCAAGCCTTGACTTCGCACACCAAAGGCAAAAGGAAGAGCCATGACCATCCTCCTAAGACTCGAGGGTTTAAAAGACCCAAGAGAGAATTCTCAAATTTGAGTGTTTGACTTGCCACAAGTTGGGACACATTGCCATCAACTGTCCCATGAAAGCAGAAAGACTAAAACATATGAGAAGGTTTTAGGTCCTTGCTACTAAAGAAATTGATCGAGAAGTAGAAGAGGAAGCAAAGAAGGATGAAGACTCTACTGAAGAATATGTTTTAATCTCTGCGCTAATAGGATTAGTCTCACCAGGAAATGATACATGGCTAATTGATAGTGGTTCCTCCAAGCACATGACTAGTTTCAAGGATTCACTCTCATGCCTTGAACAAAAGGAATCTCCGCACAAAGTAATGCTTGGAGACGATTCAAGATATCCCATTAGAGGAATAGGAGAAGCATCCTACAAATTGGATTTTGGAAAGCCTATGAAAATGAAAGATGTCATGTATGTCCTAGGACTAAAGAAGAATCTTCTCTCCATTTCAACCTTAGACAAGAAAAGCTTCAGAGTTTCCTTTTTATATGGAAAATCCCTCATGTGGACCGAAGGTAAAACTATAGATGATGCATTAGAGATTGGAGTTGAAGAAGGAGAAATCTACAAATTGAAGGGACATATAGATTCAGAATTAGCAACCAGTACCATTAACCCATGTGATCTATGGCACAAAAGGATTGCTCATTTTCACTACAAAGCTCTTCCAATTGTAAGCAAAGTGGTAATTGGTTTACCTGAATTTCAGATAGGGCATGAAGGAGTGTACAAATGATGCGCAAAAGGGAAGAATACTAAGAATCCTTTTCCAAAATGTGATAGTAAGCAAAAAATGAATTTGAAATATTATTCACTCTAATATCTGCGGGCCAGGACAAACCACTTCATTAAGTGGGTATTCTTACTATGCTTCTTTTATTGATGACTACTCCTCAAAGACTTGGGTATGCTTCCTCAAAAAGAAGGATGAAGTGTTTGAAAGATTCAACGAGTTTAAGGTCCTAGTAGAAAACCTCTATGAGAAGAAACTAAAGATTATGAGGTAAAATAATGGAGGAGATTTTACTTCAAATCATTTCAATGATTTTTTAAAGAAGTCAGGATTAAGAGGGAGCTCACCATTCCCTACAATCCACAAAAAAATGGTGTGGTGGAAAGAAAGAATAGATATAGCATGAAAGTTGTGAAAGCTATGATACATGATCAATATATTCCAATGTACCCATGGGAAGAAGCAACGAGAACAATAGTATAGGTACAGAACATAATTTCCCACAGTACCCTTGTGAAAACAACTCTAGAATAAATGTTTTCCAAAGAAAAACAAGAGGTAAGTCATCTAAATATGCTTGTTTGTCCTGTGTACATTCACATTCTTAAGGAGAAAAGGTCTAAGTTAGATCCTTCAGGAAAGAATGGATTGTTCATAGGTTATAGTGAAAAATCAAAATCTTATCGGATATATATCCAAGGATACCATCAAATTGAACTTAGCAGAGATGTCACATTTGACAAAGATACAACCTTAATAAAATCAAAGAAAGATAAGGAAGATGAAGAGGAGCATGAAGATCCCAAAACTGTTGAAAGTCCTAAAGCAGTCAGAAATAAAGAAGAAGTCTAGATACCTGAAGAGCATGATATGACAGAGCCTCAGCTACCTGAAGATTTACCAAATGAGTTGATTTCTCAAAAGACAAAACCTACTTGGGATCATGAAGTAATTGAAGAATAAAAATACATGGTGTTCCTTAAGGAACCATCCGAAAAAGTAAGAATCCAAAGTCTTACCCCGGTTATATGGCTTTGATGTGTGATCTAGTTGATAAAGAACCAACTTGTTTTGAAGAAGCAATAAAACATAAAGAGTGGGCTGATACAATGGTCAAGGAATACCAAACTATTATAAAGAATGATGTGTGGGAAGCAGTACCCAGACCGAAGGACAAGTCAATGGTATCCTCAAAGTGGATATTCAAAACTAAGCACTCAACAAATGGAAGTATAGAAAAATAAAAGACAATATTTGTAGCCCGCGGATTTTCTTAGAAAGAGGGAATCGATTATGAAGAGACCTTTGCACCAGTAGCTACATACACCTCTATAAGAACTGTCCTTTCCTTGGAATCTAATATGAAATGGAAGCTACATCGGATGGATGTGAAGATCACATTCCTAAATGACTTGATTAAAGAAGAAGTATATATCGAACAACCACAAGGGTTCAAGATTAATGATAAGAAGACTCATGTATACATACTAAAGAAAGCACCCAGAGCATGGTATGGAAGGATCGACAGATTTCTGATGAGCTTAGGCTTTACTAAAAGTAAATCAGACTCCAACACCTACTATGATGGAATTATGATTTTGTCACTATATGTACATGATTTTTTCTTAACAGGAGAAGATAACCCGGTTATCGAATGTAAGAATAAGCTTGCCACATAATTCGAAATGAAAGATCTTGGAATGATGCCTTACTTTCTAGGTCTTGAAGTATGGCAGTATCTAGATGATATTTTCCAAAACCAAGGAAAATATACTGTAGAAATATTAAAGAGATTTGGAATGTTAGATTATAAATATATGACTACTCCGATGACCATAAGTTTGAAGCTATTGAATGACAATACTTCAAAAGTTGTTGATGCACCTTTATATAGACAGATTATTGGTTCATTGATGTACCTAACCAATACAAGACCAGATATATGTTTTGCAGTAGAAAACTTAAGTTAGTATATGGCGAATCCTAAACACATTCACCTTATTGGGGAAAAACATGTGATGAGGTATCTAAAGGGAACTTTAGATTATGGGCTTAGATATGCATCCAGTGGTGAGATCAAATTACATGGATATGCAGATTCAAATTGGGGAAGAAGTGCCAAGGATAGAAAAAGCACATCAGGATGTTTTTTTAGTCTGGGATCGGGCATGATCTCTTGGTTCAGTAGAAAGCATACATGTATTGCACTTAGCATGGGAGAGGCAGAATACATTGCATCATGTTCAACATGTAGCGAAGCAGTATGGCTTCAAAAGATGTTAGCATGATTATTTGATTAAGAGATAGATGTCATTGATATCCTTTGTGATAATCAGAGTTGTACTAAGATGACGGTTAATCCCCTGTTTCATGATAAGACAAAGCAAATTGATATCAGATATATTTCATCTGGGATATGGTTCAAAAGGGAGTCGTAAGGATCAAGTATGTTCCTAAAGAAGAAGAAGTAGAAGATTTGTTGACTAAGCCTCTGGCTCGTGTAAAGTTTGAATACTTTCGAGACAATATTGGTGTAGTGCAAAAGGAAATCTCTTGAAAGAGGGAGTGAAAGTAGTTGAATGATGGATGTAGTGGTGAGTAGATCATTCTAGAGGAGGTTATTTCTGGTTAGGCTTGTTTGTCTCGAAAGGGTTAGTAAGAAAGATAAGGCCTATCGATCCTGGGGGGATTAGTATGTCTCGCTAGGCTTGTTTTTCCCAAAAGGGTTAGTAAGTTAGACAAGGCTTGTTTGGTTCCCACGGAGATCCATCTATCTAACTAGGATTGTTTGGTTCAAAAGAGTTAGTAAGTTAGACAAAATGCATGAATGGATCTACCAGATAACTGACCGTGATGCTGCTTCGAGACGTTGAACTAAATATGTAAACTCAGTATTACTATAATGTTGGTTGTTGATGATTGTTGATGATGGTTGTTTAGATTTTTGATGATTGTCACAGTATTGTTATACTATTGATTGCTGATGATTGTTGATGATGATTGCTAATATATGGTTGTTCAGTATTGTTGTGATGTCTATTTTCTTCAGTATTGATCAGTTGATTGATTGAGTGATGCTACTCTGATGACTGTCAATGTATGTTACCTCAATATTCCTATATTGATGATTATTTTGGTGATCTAGCATTAGTTGTTGCTTGAGTTTTAGCACTAACAGGCTAATGATGTTGTTGATGTTATTAGTATCCATACAAAGATGTTGCAGATAATGAAGTTACATATGATGTCTCAATATTCACATACTGATCCTATAGAATAAGTTCCAGTACTCATGCAGTAACAATATAGAATATGATTCAAAATTCATACTATGACGAGATAAACGATGATTTAGTATTCACGTATGGATGCTTCAAGAAGAATATCCAATAAGATTACTCGGTATTCACATATTGATAGAACATGTTCCAGAATATGTTTCAGTAGAAGATAATAGAATATGTCCAAGAATGTATGAAAGACAAAGATGACAGAATATGATCGAGATGCGATCGACGATGAAGATATTATACGATGCTCAAAAACCTCCTATGACATATAGAGTCTCACCGGACAGTTGTACAGTAGTAGTAGTAGTAGTAGTTGTTGTTGTGGTTGAATACCTTCATAGTTAAGAGGGAGTGTTAAATTATTGTAACTTCGGAAGATATTCCAGATGTATTTTATTCCTCCTTCGAGAGATGAGTTTGGTCTTGTTAGTGTCATTGAAACAAGCAATGTAAACCTACGAATGTAAGTCGGTTCAATAGTACCCAAGTGTCAATATAATAAATGTTATTTGTGGTGTTAAGTTTTCAAGTGGTCTCAGTCAGTTAGATAAGTCGATATTTTTAGGTTAGAGGTCAAGTGAAATGAAGAATATAAATAGGGAGGTGATCCCCTTCATGTATACTCACTTACTCTAGCTGTCTTAGAAAGAGAGAGAAGGATTAGTGTGCTAGAAAGGAGAGAGAAACCATTGTCTGGGTTTTACACTGTACTGGTTAAGTGCTATACTGAGAAATTTTTGTGGGGTTTTTTCCCTTGTGGTTTCCCCGAGGAAAATATTTGTGTTCTTATGTTATTGTGTTGACTAATTGTTTTAAGATATCATCTAAGCAATTTAATAAAATTCAACAAAAATCGTAAATGTACCCTTTGTCTCCTATATATATACCAAGGAGATCTAGTTTAGGATGATCTCATCATATCTTGTATAGTTTACGCATTTAAAATGATGTTTCCCTGTTGAATATGCTTCTTATTCATCACTTTACTTAGATATTAAGGAATTGAATTACTCTCACTTTCTTATTTTATGCTCTTTTAAGAATTTGGTGCATAACAACCTATATCAAATATAATGGCATCATCCACAAATAAAAAGGTGATTTATTGAGAGAGAAAAATCAATGTTGATTAATCTTAATCTACCTCTTCTACTATAATTTATAAAAAATGTGATGAGGCCCTCAAGAATGATGAAAAAAAATGGAGGAGACAATGTTAAAACTTTCCTTAAACCCTCGAATGATATAAAAAATATAAATCTTAATTCATTAATAAGTATATAAATATATGATAATATTTTACATCCTTCCATCCATTTAACCAACAATAAGTTAAAATCAAAGTGAAGTACCATGAGCCTAAGGTGCATCAGAATTTCCTTATCATGGCCTTTGGTCAAATCAATATTTATAACCATATCAAAGATTTTTTTCACTTTTTATGAAACAAAATCCTTCTTAAAATATATCTACAACATTATGAACTAATTAATGATTATTTGGATACCCATAATGTTTTTGACAAATCCTTATATAGAGGGTTGAAGTTAGTTTTATGGAAATGAATTTTACAATAAACAACATTATGAATTTTTTAATTAATGATTATTTGGTTACCCATAATGTTTTTAACAAATCCTTATAAAGAAGGTTGAAGTTAGTTTTATTTAGAAATGAATTTTACAATAATTTTATAAACAATTTTGTAAACAACATTACATAAAAAACATAGAAAGAGTGAATTGCATTATTCTTATGGTAAGGAAAAAGGCACTAATATATAAGGAGATATTTAGAACGAGCACTAATCTCATGTCATGTTTTGTTGTTGTTGTAGTGTGGATAATTTATTGAACCAATCAAAAGTGTAGCTTTAGTGCATATGAAGTAAAAGACAAAGTGCATTAATATCTCCATATCAAATAACTAGTTGTTTGAAACACCTATTCACGGCATGGATCAACGCCTGCATGCAACCATTGAGACCAACTTTGGTATATGGGAACTTAAGGAAAATGCTTGGTTTACTTTAAAATCTTGTTAGTGTGCTCAAAAAGGTTACCAATAATCTTTCCAAGCTCACTATAGTTTGACAAGTTAGGAGGTTATAAAAGTTTGTATTTTCCAAGCTCACTATAGTTTGACAAGTTAGGAGGTTATAAAAGTTTGTATTGTAACATATTTTAAGTCCACATCTTTTTAAACTTATCTTAAAGATTACCAAATGAATGAATACCAGATGAATGAAAAAGAAAACCATATTAAGCAATGCATTTATAGGACTACATAACAACAAAACCATGGGTCAACAAATATTATGGGCCACTAATTCTAGGTAATGTGACCAATTCAATTACTCAATTAACTAGCCAAGTAATGCACTATTGAGAGTGGTCTATTGGGATTACAATTCTTAACACACCACATTAATCTCGACTAAGATAATACTTTCAACACTATCAATGAAGAAATATGCATGCTGGTCTATGTCTCAGCTAGGCTTACATTTTTTTCAAAAGACTTTAGCTTCACTTTTTTCCTTGAAGTGTACTTGGACTTCTTCTTCTTTGTCTTTTGGATCTTGAAGCTAAGTAGTTCTTCTTCTTCAGCTTCTGGAACATAGTGCAAGTATTCTTCTTCTATTTCAACATGATTTTTTTGGTTGTCATCTTTACGTGCAAACTAAATTTTTTTGTCAGAAAAAATTTGATTATATTTCTTCTTTTCTTGAAGAGAATTCACATCTTGATGTTGCTCATCAATGGAAGCTACGTAATTATTCTCATTGACTTATCCATTTGCATGTACCCACTATGCATCCTTCATTTCTTCTTCAAAAATTGTGGGTTGAGAAGAAACATAGAAAATTGTAGATGCTCATCACTAACAGGAGTCTGTTCAAAGATATCCCTCAAACTTCTAGTTTTCTTGTTTTGGGGTTGATTGTCTGTTGTTGTTTCTTTTGTGTGTAATCTATCTATTTCTCATTCTCAATAGTTGTTGTAGCTTCTATGCTACTATCAACTGTCTCTTTCATAGAGAGACTATCACTCACACCACTGAGTACTGCTACATTGAAAGGTTTGTTTTCAATGACAAACATCATTGAATCAACATTGGCTTCTGCATAAAAACAGTCCTCTAGACTGTCTTCCACTTCAATGTGGGATTCTTGGTGCTCTGCATGACTTGCAAATTCATCTTCTTCTACACTTCGTTCCTCACTAAACACTTCTTTCAGTATATCCCATGCTCTCTTTAGAGTATCAACTTCTACAATTTAATGAAATAGGGACTAATCTATACTGTCTTGTATGAGACATAAGGAAACAACTTTCCTTCTTTTATTTTCGAACTCTGTCAAAAAATTCAATTTTTCTGGATCAATGGGATCCTCTTCAACTATGAAGTGCCACAAATCTTGTAATTTTAACAAATTAATTACTTTCATTTCCCATACCTCATAATCATCTCCTTCAAATGTTTTCCATAAGTTTTACAATGTTAAGAGATTTCGTACCTCTTCAATTTCTTCTGGTAGTGATTCTAGTGGAGCCATCTTCAAGAACCAATCTTCTTTTCTAGGTCACAACCTCCAATAAGATTGGATCTATGCTTGTGTTCTTTCCACTTTGTGAAAAGTATTACCCAAAAAAAATAAAAAAAATACACTCGATTCCTGGATGTGTTCCGACTTCAATGGAAACCTCCGTGTGTGTGCACTTTCCACTAAGTGAAAAGGCCCACCCAAGATAATCAGGAATGGATCATGCCATGGGTTATGATACCAAGTAAAAGAAAAGAAGATAGAAGACAGAAGCACTAAGGGCATATTAATCACTTTCTCAATATTAATCAACTGAATATATAGGAAATACATAATGATAATACTATGGGAGAACACCATAGGTGGCATAATACTATGGGTAAATAACTAACTCACTAAATAACCATGGGTGAGATTGCATTCTTCAACAGTTTCTTGATCTTCTTTATCATATTCATTTCACATGAAGGCGCGGGCCATGCTTCTTTATATATTTGCTTCTCTCTTTTTTTACTTTCCATTGGTTGACGTGGGTTGTTTCTGTGTTGTTTACATGCTTCAAATCCCTACCATAACCCATAAAACTCCACTCTATTCCATTCCAGGACTCTGCCAAATTTTTGAACAATATCTATTTGGCACTTGTTCATGTTATATTGTTCTTCTCTCTTGTCACCACTGGTTGATGTGGGTATCCATATTGTTGCTTGATTGTATGGTTTCGATGCACTAATACATGAGAGGGTAGACTAAGACATTTATTTGAGACAATATTATACTTTTGTCTAAAATATCCCACTTACTTTAACTTTTGTCTCAACTTTCCCGCTTATTTTTTTTATTTTTATTAAAATTATTATTTTAATTAATTTTATTAAATTGTTATATGAAAAAAAGCTAAAAAATTTCCCACTTGCTGTGGATTTATCTTTCTGAAGTCTGTCCATTCAAGTAGCCCAGATCCCTCATGGAAATTTGCATCTCTTGGACATCGAGCATAAGTGGACCCTAAACATATTGCATTCTAGAAGTAGTCGATACATTTACTTTGGCCTTCTAAGCATGATTTTGCAAACACTTCCCTATGTCATTTCAACGATGCAGTAAGCCGATTTATTGGACTAATGTGCCCTAGTTTTATATTCTTTCTTGGACCAACCCGGGTTGATTCGAGTAGCCGGTATTCGAACAACCTGCTCGCTTCTTATCCCAACCGACAGTTTCCAAGTTCTTCTAGCTAGTCGTCAAGTGATTCCTTAATCCGAGGATACTCAAAATAATTTTTTATTACTTAAAATACGCATTTCAAGGGATTTCTCCTCTCAACTGGTTAAGAGCCTTGAATGAACAGAATCAAGATATATAGCACTCCTTCAGACTCTAATATAGCTATATCAAAGTTTTGTATTATTTTTTTTATTGTTTTTATATATATCTCAATGATGTTCGCATAACTTCATACAATCTAAAAGAGATGGCTAAAGACAGGAATCTGAATGGTAGCATTTCCTGGTTGTTTTTTGTTCTTTCAGGGTTCAGTAATTTGGAAGGGTGGGAAATATAGGGATTCATTCCGGGGTCCAACTATTTGGGATTAATCAAATATTTAGACTAGTAATGTAGCTCAATGGCATTGGCATAGTTTTGTAAATCAAACGCTCTTTTTCTTCATATTCTTCTGACAAAGAATAGTGTAATACAATTAGTAGAGTCATAATAAACAACAAGGATGAATAATCATGGAAGGGTAAAGGGGATTAGGGTATTTGTGAAAGAAATTTGTCTTCCCCATATTATCCTATGTAACAAAGACACTAGAGGTGGAGGAGGAAGACAAACCCAAGGGCTTTCATAATAGGAACAAAACTAAGGAGTTGTTGTGCAGGGACAGTTTCATGGACAAGAATTGGAAGGTTCATAATGATTGCAAAACTCTGTGATGACATGGGGAATACCAAGGATCGAGAAACGCTATAAATCAGTAGGGTTCTGCCTTATTTTCTGTATTTTTAAGTGTTTTTAAATCTTCATTGTATATAAATTTTTAGGGTAAATAAAAAATAATTCATACTATAAAAAATAAAGAAGTGGATGCTTTAAATTTGGGCAAATAAGGTTTCAACGGAACATTAGAAATTTTGACAGTTTAGGTTATTTACTGATTTAAATACATTGAATAGATTTTAGATTAATGCTAACGTAATATAGTTTTGGGAATTCATATTTGACACAGGGCAAATAAATAATCTCATAAATAATCATCTTACACCGTGGTATCTCTATTTTCTTATTTCTTGGCATGTTTACTTTCTTATTTCTTACATATATGTAAAGCTGGGTTGATGTTTATTTTCTTAACTCTTACATATATGTAAAGCCGGGTTAAAGTGTGGATAGAGAGTGTTGCATTGTTCTAAAACACCAATATTAGGTATTCTTTTGGACCTTTCTTTTACCCTTCAATCTATTATTTTATCAATATACAAGATTATATTAAGAATTACATTATTTTATTTGCTAAGTGATATATATATACACTAATATTAGGTATTCTTTTGGACCTTGCTTTGACCCTCCAATCTATTATTTTGTTAATATACAAGATTATATTAAGAATTACATTATTTTATCTATTAAATTATATATATATATATATATATATCCATTAGACATAGCTCGGGTGGTTGGGAGATTTGGTTGTTGCGCTCCCCACTTGGGTTCGAATCTCACCAAGGAAATTTTCTCCTCGGGAGCCTTGTATGTAATGAAATATTAGGTTGGTGAGCCATTTATCGTGATTAATGATGCCCAAGTTCATGTATACTTTCTTAGCGAGTATAAGATATTTTCCCAAGTGGATGTAGCCATGGTGTAAAATTGGGCTTCAACGGTGAACAACTTTACAAAAAAAAGATATATATATATATATATATATATATTCTGGAATGTCTCATACAATTGAAATAATTTTATTTCTAGGAGAGACATCCATTGTGAAAGAATTTGAAGAAAATAATGCAAACATGGTCTCAATATCTCAGTATGTAAAGTATTTTTTAAACCATTACACCTCCTCACAATCATGGCCATTTGAAACTTATATTAAAAAATACTTACAGTAACACTTCTTCACTTCTTCATATATCAAATTTACCAAACTACTATTTAACTTATCTGGCCCGAAATGGGAGAGATGCTCTGTTTCAAAAATAAAGCATTTCATAATCCTCTTAACATGCTCTTACAAAATTATTAAAGCATAAATAACTTATCTAATTTCTAATTGATTTAGGTAATGAATTTTCCAATTGGTCATTTCATTTTTCCTTATGAAAGGGACTTACATATATCTCACATCATATTATTATATAATATATCTTTGACTATGAATTGAACTAGATCCTATATTATAGTTATTATATATAGTTGGATGATTCAACATTGTGGATTGAGTAGTTTACATGGGACGTTGTTTCAATTAAGTGATATATATTTGTTTATGGACTCTCATATTATATAGGGAAACACTAGCAGATTCTTGAGGTATATAATAACTCTAGGGAGAGACATCTGTATTGACTATCATCGAATATTGGAAAATATCTCTCTTTAATTTGAAATCCAATATTAAAATCCTTGGAAGTTTCTTTCCAACTTAAATGCATATAAGGTTACTTCATAATGTTGCATAGCTCCAAAGTGGTGGAAACAAAATGGGAAGTTGATGGTTACAAATGTATGGTATTTGCATTGGTTTGAGTCTTAATTGAGACCATGTAGGAAGAATGAATGTGGTAGGATCGTAAGAAATATCATAGGTAGGCAATGACTACGAAGACCCTTTTTTTTACTACCAGCCTTTGCATTTATGCACCTTCATAAAGGAGTTCAATCAATAACCATCTCCAAACATTGATCAATTCCATTTATACAACATTTAAGTTTCCTTTAAATGCTTATTTCTTCATGTTGTGGGCTACCCAGGGTCTATAATCAAAGCCCAATAAAATGCCAGCTACTTTTAGCCTAATCCATTAACTTGATTTCTAGAGTAAGATATAAATTAGAGTCACAGATTTTTGGATTTTTGTGAAGAGAACCATTTTATAAAATAGATAACTGTACGATAAGCTAACCATAGTTGATTCCACCAGAGCCCTATTCTTTCCAGCTTAATCTTGCTACAAAAATGTAAAATTATATATAACGTTTTGTCCTAAAACAACATAAGTTCAAATATTAAGATCTAAAAAATGTAGGGATTTTTGGATTTTTCTAAAGAGAACCATTTTATAAAATAGATAACTGTACGATAAGCTAACCATAGTTGATTCCACTAGTCCCCTATTCTTCCCAGCTTAAGCCCGCTAAAAAAATGTAAAATTCTATATAACTTTTTGTCTTAAAACATCGTAAGTTTATTTAGTGTTAGTTCGTGTCCTATATAGTGGCATGCTCATAATCAATCGAGCGTCTTCCTAGGTGGCATAATATTCTTCTTTTTAAATGTCAAGTTGAGGTCATAGGATGTAAGTACTTGTAGTTGGGGCATGAAGGAAAAAAAATATAAAATATCACAAAAATGTGACACTGCACATAACACTGCAATCATTTTTCACTATTTTCATCAAAGATATTAGGCAAGTTTTTTCTTCTAGCTGCAAGTTCTTTCTTTTGTTGTTGCTTCCATATTTGAGCGTTTTCTGGAAGATTCATTTAGATGTCCAACTACATAGGATGAGAGACAACAGCTGCTTCTCTTGGATCACGATTAATTCACTTCAACAATTCTTTATTCTTTACCAAAAAAAACATGGACAAATAACAATGGCAAATGGTGTTTGTGTATTTTGTATGTATACCATTGAATTGCAATATTGTTTTTGACACGATTATGAACTTTGGTGATGACCTCCCTCATGAAGGACTATTGTAGGTCCTAGATATTTTTCATTGACTGTAATCAATGGCTTTTTGTGGAAGAGACAAGTAACATTTGTTGGGCGTTATAATGTTTTAATTAATTCACCAAATATTTAATTATCGACCGAGGTTGGTAAACTTAGAGTTGACATAGTATATGCGAAGGTAGAGGGGTTCCTATGTTGTCGTGGAAATATTTTAACAAAGAAAAGATCGAAAGATATTTCAAAATGAAAAACTGAGTCAAACTCCTATAAATTCAACTATGAAGGTCATTAAACCAAAACAGAGTATTAGACTAGAGCAGTATCAAGCTATATTACTCTACTCTATAGACAAACACTGAAAGGTAAATATATAAACAATACTACTCTAAGAAGGTAAACTAGTTATTAATTAACTATTCCACTTTTTAATCTAAGAATTAGAAATCTTTATAAACAGCTTGAGAAACTAACTATGCAAGGTATTATAATATGGGAAATAAAATTACAACAACTAGAGATACTTTTACAAACTTTAACAACTAAGCTATACATGCAATCAACAAATGTACATAATGGTTAAACTAAATGATCTAGTTCCACTCTCCTTGATTGTTCTGTGGATATGCATTTACTGTGATTGGAACTAGAGGAGGAGTAGTGTCAAAATGGCTTTCAAAAGAAGTAAATAAACTAAATGGGATTAAATCTAACTTAATTTCTACAAATATGTGCAATCTAAGGAAGGTCCAATTACAGGTGATGGTAAACATGGTGATATATTCCATAAGCAACTGACTCTTAACTAAGAAATATATTATGAACAACTAATCTATTAAGAGACAAGATTATTTTTTAAAGATTACTTTCATAAATAAACAATTCTTATATGAAACAAATGTAAGGGAAATCTATCTTATCAACAATTAAAAGACCTTAATGAAAGAAGCAAGTAGAAAACTTAATAAAGAAGACTTAATTAGAAAGCAAGTGGCAAACTTAATAAAGAAAACCTAATTAGAAAAGCAAGTACAAAACTTAATAAAGATAACTTAATTAGAAAAGAAAGTAGAAAACTTAATAAAGATAACTCCTTTAAATCCTATTCTACAAATGTCTTCAGTAACAACGCAGTGAAAGAAACAGGTCCTACTGCTATGATTGATTTACAAGGTACTGGTGTACTTTTCTAGAAATTTAACATGTCTAACCCTAAAATCAATATACACAAGGATAAATGAAACCAAACTAAAGATATAATTACTGCACATTACAACAGTGTTGAATAAAGAAATCAGAGACAAGAAAAACAAAACAAATCATAACTCAAAGCATATTTAGGCAAGAGAAGGTTGAGAATAAAGATGGAACTTGATAATACTTTAAATAATATAACATAAGGTCCTAAAGATGAACATAACCATTATCTAATTACCAAAACAAAACATAATTCGAAAGATAAAGAAACAGAACTTTAAAATAGGTTTAGAACAAAATAGGAATATCGAAGGCTGAACGAAGGGTTGGATAGTAGATTGGAAGGTGGGTCTAAATGACATGCTGAACATGCTGTCTGAATGACAGTATTATAGAGAAAACAAGGTAAAATAACTTAAATGATCTAATTATCAACTGATTTTGTGTATATGAAAACAAAATGCATAAAGAACACTAAGTAGACCTACTTAGTGATCAAATTTAACAACAAAATAACTTAAACTAATTCATTATTATATGGAAATTATTACCTATTGCATTATTAAACAAACTAAAATATAACCAAAGCAAACTTATAATAAGACAAGACTTAACAAAACTGAACCGAGTGCAAATTGAGTCTAAGATATTAAAGCAATCTACTCTGTGTACTTATCAACATAAAACTAAACCATAAGCTCGAAAAAACTGGAAAGGAATCTAAAGGAAAACTATGCGCATAACCAGTTATTTTTAATCTCTAAAATAGAAATATACTAAGAGTGTAATATGGATGATAGAAACTTCAACAAACATACATTACAGAAACAAGATAATAAACGATTACAGTAACTTAATCATAGAAACAAATTGGAAATAAACCTACTTATTTGCAAGGAAAGAGGTGATGAAAATACACACGAGAATGAAAACCACTGGTTGATGAGTGGCCCTCTCAATAATCAAGGCGACGCTTTGCTAAAATCTTACACGATCAAGATCATATACACAACATGAATGTAACTTCTATTAAAACACAGAACAATATTACAGAGTTTCTCTAAAATCGACTGACAGAATGTAAAACTAGCTAACTATGCTCTCACTTGGAGGCGTTTATATATATCGTTTACAGGGATGATCGGGTCGACCCTTTCAGAGGTCAACCAATCCTGAAATTAGTCAACCAATATTACAAAAAACTGATTGAATGCCAACACACAACGCTTCTCCTTCTTCCTTGTGTGCTGGTTCTCCATTGCGCGTGCTGTGGCATGAGGATTCTCTTTGATGTGGACTGGTGTCATGGTGCCGAACAGAGAAGGAAAAATGATGATCCTTCTAGAACGAAGGTCATTCTATCATCTAGGCGCGTGGACACATAGCAACTAAAAACCGTTCCATGCTTTAACACTTTGAAATATGCCATACACAATGCGCAACTTGATCAACCAGCTGGATGGTGAATTGGATGTAATATGCACATATCTAGCGTGATGCGTGTCCAATCATTGGCTCATTTAAGGACTATGAACTCTAAACAAATTCACACATATATCAAACGTGCTCTCAAATAGCATCAGATTTAATTAATAAAATCATGAAATAACAATAATAAACCGGAATTTGCATAAATCCAAATATATTCATACCTCGGGCTGAATGCTAAGTTGTATGACAGAAATATGTCAAAAACATGACAAAATGGATGTCAAAAAGTGTAATTTACCAGCACAAAATGGTGACAAAACTAGGATCAACAATGTTCTTCAACATTACCTGCAGGCGCAACCACTCACATTGAGAAACTAAACAAAACATGATAAATCTAAACTAATAAATAAATATGTCTGATTCTCAAAGTAGTGCAACTTTGATCATGGATAATAACAAAGGAAAGAAAAGCATTTTTTATACAACTTTCAGTTAGTTTTTCATACAAATGACTTTTAAGTTTTAACAAGCAGAATCCTTTGATTTCCATGCGTATGTACAAATTCCATCGTGACGATATGTGTAGATTTTAATAGAGAAACGAATGGCCCAGGAAATGACAATCAAATCCTCTACCACAATCCAATATGATAGGGAAATAATATATGTGGCACTCCAGATGACAACCCATGCTAGCTGAAGAGGTCTGCAACTGAAGGCATAAATACATTAAAAGATTGTTGACTTATAAGAGAATATATGTTTGCGCAGTAACTCATATTCTTATGATAAGGTTTGGAATTAAATTTTCTAGAGTTAGATAACATTTAGGAGGAAATGAAAAATCAATTATTACCATCATTAGAGAGAAATAGTACCATCATTAGTTGTTCCAGCTAGATTTCGGAAGATTGTTTACAAAACACCTTATGTTGAATTATGGTCTAGTGATTGTGACAGGGCCTGGCCACATTAATGACCTCAATCCCATGCTTTCATTTTCCTTTGTCGTTTGGTTCTATTACAATGTTAATAATTAAATCCTTCTTCCTTGATGAAACTCAAAAGTGTAACAGGGAATGATTAGAATGAAGTCCATTAGGTCAGTTGCTTTGAATGTTTTCAATGCCCCCTCCAATCACACTATGTATCTCAAATTCTGCTATTGATAATTGAGAAAATTTAAAAATTGTTTGACAAGATTCAGAGAGAAAACCAACAACCTTGTCTCACTGTAGCAATTAATGTTAGTTAGTTGAGGAAATTTGAAAATGGATTGATAAGTTTCATAGAGAAATCCAACAAACCTGTATCAGTGTAGTAGTTAATTTGGTTACCAGTGAGTGTGGAGCCTATTAGTGTCTCGGAAAGACATGGTGGAGCTATCCAGCCTAGTGAAATATACATGTTGAAAACACAAGTATGTTTGTGGCTACAGACAACATGAGGAATTTTGCATGCCTACACCATTAAATATTGACCTACTTTCCACTGATTCATGTAGAGACATCCTCTTCCTTATTTAAGATGTGGTTTTCTCAGAAGATTGTGTCCTTTTCCTGGGAGAACTCTGGGAACGAACCTTGGCCCTTGAAGATTCAGTGTTATCCATATAGCTAGGAA
Organism: Pseudotsuga menziesii; assembly: GCA_001517045.1. Classification (NCBI taxonomy): domain Eukaryota; kingdom Viridiplantae; phylum Streptophyta; class Pinopsida; order Pinales; family Pinaceae; genus Pseudotsuga; species Pseudotsuga menziesii. The sequence continues at coordinate 23,888 of LPNX010734056.1, forward strand.
AAGTACAGCGCCCATGAAAGTGGCTCTCTTCATATTCATCACTCTTAGATGGAGTGGATGGATCCATATTTTCAGTAGTTACATTAGCCTTCGAGGCAAAGACGAATTGCAGCCTACTTTGCATTGTTGAATACTTGTAATGTTCACTATGAAATCCTTGTTCTCCGTTCGAAGTTATTGGGGTCAAATCATGTAGATATGACGAGCTTATCTCATCTAAAACTTGGCAAGGATTATATAATATTGTTAGTAAAGAAGAGGAGGTTATTGCAGGTGAAGCATTCTGTGTAGAGATATAAGTATAGCCTCCTCGGTTCTATGAAGGGGATCTTGATTGAAGAATGGAGTTTGAAAACATGCAATGACCAACAGAGACAATTGAAAAAATGCTTGGCTCTAGAAGATCATGAGTCTGAGATTGAAGAACCATTTTTCTTCCTCAAACTTGCTTCCTGACCTAGCCTGAATGTATCAATATCAACGATCTTTGCACTGTCATGTTAGTTTCTTTCCATCTCCTGTTGAGGGAATCCATGGGAAAAACCCCTCTTACTTTGTGAGTAGCTCATGTTATCCACGCTGAAATTGAAATGCCATCCTTCCTCCACAAGGAAAGACACATGATGAAGACTTAGGGAATGAGTTGAGCTACTACAGTAAGAACAAGGCTAATATTTCAATTTTTTTTGTTTACAACAGGATTTTTAGGACAGGAATCTTGTTGTTGTTTCTGCTTCTGTTTCATGTGAACTGATTTCCCAACATCTTCTTCGCTCATCCTAAGATGACGGTCACGTACTCAATCCTGAGATCCAATGAGGGCTTGCATGTAATGAAGAGTAGCGTCCACTTCCTTTCTTACCAAGTACCCATGAAACAAGGCTTGCAATTTCACCAAGCCCTTTTGGGCTTGGAATGCTATCCTTTCCAGCATAAGGGAAAATAATTGTAAGCCACTAGCCTTTGGCAGCTCTTCAGCCACAATATTAATCAGGTTTTACTATGCATTTAAAGGTTGAAAAGTTTGAAGAGTATCTATTGAGTTAAAGGTCATTTGTTTCATTTCCAATCGTCCAGCTTCACAATCACGAGCCTAGGTTTCAGTTCCATCATCTAGCCTCGGAATCACTACAAGTATATAGATCCCCGGTTTAGATGAATCTAAAGTAGTGTTTGTATTCAATGCACAATCCACACACATAAGAAAAAGAATCCAAGAGTCAACCCCACATAAAAAAAAGGGACTCCATGGATCAACCCCACAAGAGTTAATGAATTTTAACCCCACCACACTTGGGGTTCAATAGTCCATGGATCGACCCCACCTCAAAGAAAATGAAGAATTAATATATCAACCCCACCACACTTGGTAAATCAGCTGTTCATAGGACAAAAGAGGTGCTCTTATCACATGGATTCAAAAACTTATATGCCCCATGGTTTTTTCTATTTCCTCATTTATTCATTGTTTGGGATGTAAGTTTTCTATTAATTTTATTTGTCAGTAATCCACCAGTGTTCCCAATTTGTTGATGACAAGTCCATAGCTTGGACCTCAATACAAATCCACCAAAATTATTGGTCCTTGAAAGTGAGGATGGGGAGTTTTGTGTATCAGATATTGCATGGTATGATAGCTATTCATTTTCCATTGTTGAAAGCGTGGTCTTGTACCATAGTAAGTTTTGGATAATTGTCACTCAATGAACAATATCCGTGTAATTTCAAGAATTTAATGGTACACATTTTTTTTGCACAGATGTTTAATAATACAATTTTTTTGTAGTGTAACTCATTTTTCTCATGGAATTAGAAGGTTCAACATATACTCGCATAGACTTCATATAGTTAAACAATACATTATGAAACTTTTCAAGTTTGTGTATACCTAGTGGTTTGGGTTTTAAGATGCTAGTAAGTGATCATTAGGTAATGAATTTGTTAATCATGTGTAATGTTAAGTAAACATGTCTTTGATGATAATGCGCATATAAGGTTTGGTTGATATCTTTTTAGCTTAAATTCTTAACTTTGGAAAAATGACACTGCTATCCTATTTCATTAATAGATATCTCGATGGAGCTAGAAATTAATTTTTTATTTTACAATTGAATCTTGAAGCTTTAACACAACTTATTGTATCCTCACACGATGACACCTCACCCACTTTACATCTATATGTTGATTTTGTTGATTAGTTTGCATTATTTTTTGGCTAGACCAAGCGAAATTTAGTTTGTAATTAATAACTTTCTTTTTCTTTTCTTCAGAAGTGTAGGGTTTGTGAAACACTTTTTCTCCATTTAAAGTATTCGTTGGGAATAACATTGGTGAGTATTCAATCCTCTCAAACAAATTATTTATTTTGATGGATATGTTTTATGCTATGAGATGTAGGTGCCTAAGCTTCTTTTTTGTTACATTTTGATTTGCAAAGTGTATCTTATTTGTAAATTCCTTAAATGATATACTTTTAAAGTTTGACTTGAGGAATGAGTATATGAAAACAATATACAATTTATGCTACAAGATCCTAATCCCTAAGTCTATAGTGTTAAAGTTCTAGATTTGATGTAAGGAATGCTACCTGTTAGAAAAATTAAATATTTCGTTTTTTTAGTGTAGAACTTATTGTAAGAAAGTGTAGTAGCCTTTTTCGACTAGCCAATTTGATCATCAGTATTTAGAATGGTCAAAATACCCATTATCACATCTTAACACATGTTTCTTTGGTTGGATTTGTCTTAGTATGGAGTGTATGGATCCAATGTACCATTAACAAGCATTGTATGACCATTTGAATGCCATGGGTCATCCATCTTGCCTCGTCTTACCACATGTGCCTCCTCTACTCCTAGATCCTTTGTGTTTCATGCTTAACTGTGAGCTAATACACATACAATTGATTCCACTAGTTTCTTTAGAGTAAATCAAACTTTGTTTCACTCCTCCATACCTTGAGTTGTTTCAACAAGCTATTTCTCGATGCTCCTTGTGTTCATTGCTTAAAAACAACTCCTTGTATATGAAGCTGCAGGGTGCTAGCTCAAAGGTAGAGCATATGTAGTATATAATGCAGAAGAATGGTGGTTTGATTCCATCGTTCCCTATCATAAATAGTTGTGTTCTATCACTATTACATAGAGGGGGTTATTTTAAGACAATATTTGTGTACATTGTCTCAACTTGAGACAAAAAAAAGTTTTTGTATTGTCTTAAGTATTGTCTTTAAGTGGGTGTCTTAAACTATTGTCTTAAATTTAAGACAGTAGTTCTTAAAGACAATACTTAAGACAATACACAAACTTTTTTTTGTCTGAAGTTGAGACAATTTACCACAAATATTGTCTTAATAGCCCCTTTCATGTAGTAGTAATGTCACGGTTGTGTTATGATTGGGGTGGTTTTTGTTGCAGCTTGTTTGGTTGTCGTGGTTGTGATGAGGATTAGAATTTCATGTCATCTTTATTTTTCAAACTAATTGTTTTTGATGTTTTGAGTTTTTAACTCTCTAGTCACATAAAGCTTTATTAAAAGAGTCACTCTTCACATAAAGTTTTATTAAAGAAGTTACTCTTCACATAAAGTTTTATTAAAAGAGTTATTTTTCAACTATGAAATAGAATTATTTTATTAAAAAATTTAAGTAATGAAGAAATTAGTTTTTAATATATACAAAAATCTAATGATATATTCTATAAGTTAAATTAAAGAATTGTTTTTTTATGAAAAATCCTTTGCTCTATCAAGCGTTAGAGAGGGATCAAATCTTTGGAGGTGTAAAGCTCTTCTTAATTATTGCACTCAACTATCATTTTTTATGTGATTAAGACCAAAAGACACATCTTTTTATTTAAGGTCGACATATAATATTTTTATTATTAATATTTAATACTATTTATAGTAACCATATAAAATTTTATATTATTTTTTATTTTGTTAAGAAAGAACATTACAACATCTCCCCCATACATGGTTTTAAAACCATGTGCAAGGTCCTCCTAAAACCATGGGTTGTTTAGGAGGTCTTGCACATGGTCTTAAAACCATTTGCAACCACCTCCTAAACCATGTACAATTAAATAAATAGTTATAAATAAGTATAATCAAATATAAGATGGCAAAATAAAGAGAATTGATTATATATATATGACTAAGCCAATGCCTTGAGGTTAAAATTTTTAGGTATAATAAATCGCTTGGATTAATAATTTGGAAATTTGTGATGAACTAGGTAGGAAGTCCCAAGGGTTAGCTCAATTGGTAAGATCCGCGCACACTCTCTCGGTTCGGGGAGAGGTCAAGGGTTCGAGCCTTGAGTCCTTTGGGGTTAGGCCTTCGGTTTACCACCTCTACCATCCACTAATGTGGGGAAGTATTGTTGGTTTCCCGTACATATTTCCATATGAAAAAAAAGAACTCGGTATTAATTATGATAAAGCTAAAGCTAAAATGAGAGTAAAACACTATTTAGTAAATAGTAATTTAATATTCAGAAAACCATGAAACTCAGTATAATTATAAAAGAAATGCAAATTAATTATTTTAGGGCTATGGTTTATCTTTACCATAATTAGTAAAGATAAATTTATCTTTTTTCTTTAAGGAGGCGATCGTTCCTTTTGAAATTTTCTCACTGGGTGGTATCTCCACCATAATAAATGTTGGTAATATCTTTTTTTTTGCCTGATTTACATTTAATTTGCCTGAATTATAATCTTGAACATGTTGGATTTGCCTTAATTAAAATCTTGAAATAGCATGCCTCTGTTTTTTGTTAATTTTGTTTTTACAGAAACTTTGATTTAAAACATTTTACTTGGTTTTTCCTTAATTTGTTATGCGAAATATTAAGACAATTTTACAGAAAAGGTTGATAAAAAAAATTTAATTCGGTCGTCCTCAGCAGTTGGTGTAATTTTTCCACTTTGGTTTACTTGGGTAAGAAAATTCAATTCCTCATCTGCTTGATTTGGATGAGCAGCAACCAACAAAGATGCAATTAATATCCAATTGTTGTTAATTGGGTTTTTGTGATAATGTTTGTTGCTGGTCACACGGTGCCAATCCTTTACATTAAACCAATCCTTTACATTAAATACCAAGACAGGATGGATTTGATTGCCGTTAGGGCAGGCTAGGAAATGTAGAAACGTTATAGTACCTTCTATGACAAAGTGATCAGCAAGATTGGTAGGCCGACTATATAATGACTCGCCATGCCTCAACTAAGCAATGTGAAATTTGTGTGTAAAATTTTAATAATGTTCTAAGGACAATTTAGTTGTGCTTTAACTACATTAATATTGTTTATTTTATGTCAACCACCATTAGCAATAGACAATTGTTTCCACCATCAATTGAGTTGGCAATTGTATGAGAAAGATTCATATTCAGAAAGTGGGCAGCCATTGCAATTTGTGAGACAACTATATGATCAACATGGAGGATGGCGACATCCCATGGGTGGATATAAAATTTTCTTAGTCAATATTAACTCTTATTTCATCTCTCTTTGATCAGTGGTATTACATACTTTACATAATTTTACAAGATCTGTTCCATAGGTTTTAATTTTAATTTTAATGGGCCTAAAAAAATATTTACTTTTAATTAAATATACATCATAAGTAAATAGAAGTAAATATTTAAAACTTACATTTACATGAGGAATGTTACATAAAGTTACAACATCTTCCTCATAATCTAAAATCAAAAGTAAATAGAAGTAAAATATTTATAGCCGACATTTACATGAGGAACCTGGCATAACTTTACAACATCTACCTCATAATCGGAAATCATAAGTAAATAGAAGTAAATATTTATAGCCGACATTTACATGAGGAACGTTACATAACGTTACAACATCTCCCTCATAATATTTATAGCCGTCATTTACATGAGGAATGTTAAGTTACAAGATCTCCGCCATACTGGGTTGTAGAGCACCTCTCGATCTAATGAAAAATTTCAGGTTTTGGTGAAACAACCATAGTAGAATGTATATTTTAAAAAATATTGGTGATTATTTATATCTATTTATATATAAGCTTATAATCTACATAAATTTATATTAATTTATAATGTATGTTTAATTATCTTAATAAGTTGCTAAATAAATTAGTTTTTTTTTTACATTAACTTGAAGTGTTAAAAAATTCTCCTACCTTAATCATAGAAGTATTAGTTTCTTCTATCTTAAATTTTCTATCTTCAATATGCATGATTTGATTACGTGGCTCAATGAATTGCAGGAGAATTTGTTAATTCACATGACCTTAAACAAGGAGATTTTATCACCATATACAAAGACAACATCAATGGAAAATATATGAGTGGGTTTGGATAGATTAAGTTTGGTTTGAAAATTCTATAAATTTGATGATTATAAATATTCATTTTATTTTTTTGTAAATTAACTTGAAGAAAAATAATTATGATCATTTTATGAATTCATAAAATTTATTTTCCTGTGCAAATTTAGGTGAATAAAGAACAAACACTCTTGAATAATGAAAACGCTCTGAACAATTCTGATGAGGGAAGCATTCAACCAGGCTCATCTCGACTCTCCATCAATGAATGGGTCACATTCACATTGGCTTTATATGACCAATGTATTCAATGAGGCTAGTCTCTATACGACATAGAATCCATTTGTTACTTGGATTCGTGATTGATGTTCAGATGACATACACTCCATTGGTGACAATGAAGCACATTAATTTTTATTAGTTAAATTTTCATTTTTTAAGATGTGTGTTCAAAATATTTTTAAAAGAGATGAAATTCACATTAATTTAACATGATATAAATTTTTATACACAATTTATGGCATTATTCACTAATGTAGTATTATTTCATAAACTTTTTAAATATTTTATTTTAGTTGTAAATAAGATTGAATTATTATGGTTTTAAAATTCATATATTATTATTATTTATATTAAATTTATTAGTTATTATTTAATTATTTAATATCTAATATGGTTTTTAAAATAAGTTTTAGTTTTTTTAAGAATATGGTTTTTTAAATAGTTATTGAAAACTAAGAAATAACTTTGTTTTCCTCCAAATATACACTTTAATTTGCTTCATAATAATTTTATATAAAGGATTATATATCTCCAACACAGTTTTTCTCTTTCTACTTGATTAATTTTAAATAATCTTTTTAAAAGAAGAGATTACCTCAACTTGTTATGCATTACTTTGAATTGGGAGAAGGTACCTTGTGCCATCACAATATTCATTTGAATGTTTTGAGCCAATAAATTTTGACAATTTTGCAACCATGCTATGGTATACAAAGTGACTCTTCCTAGTCTTTTAGTAAATGACTTTGAAACACAAACCTTTGGAAATGTGCTTGGGACAAAGGATAGTTAAAAGATTAGTGTCAAAACAAGCTTGTTTGTATTTCATTTTTTTCTTTGATATAAAATCATCAACATCCACACCTAGACGGGGTGACAAGAAAGTGATAATTGGCATGATTGGGGTCCTTCAATCAACGATGTGGTGGGAGGAGGTAGCTATGGGCCTGTGCTCCATTAATTTGACTAATGGAATTTTGTGGGAATGGTTTGAACTGATCATGATAGTAAGGATCAAACCTCTCTATCCCTCCAAACATCGTCCCATTGATGTTAATACAATGTCTCACAACTATAATAATTCTATGACCAAGAGCCAATATAATGTACAAGATAGGGGAAGCATGGATATAATAGGGCCTAATATATTAAGAGAATGACGGTCAAATTGTGCTCAAAAGATTGACATTTCCTCCTTTCTCCCACTCCACTTTCTATTTTTCTTCTTTAAATATCCTATGTGTTTGTGGAGAAGGTTACTCTTTATTCTCTAGCTGAACCAGTGTGTGGTTCTGTACATGAATGTTCGGTATCCTAGTTTGATAAGTGTACATTATATATTCCAGGCTCTTAGGACCTCAAATAAATTTAGTTTGACTTCTTCAATTCCATGCTTCCGCAAGTTGTCAAACAACAAGTTCATTTCCATTGTATTTACCAAAAAGAAGAGCCTAGTTTGGAGCTTTGGTTCGAAGATCTCATCTTATGATAGGGAATAAGAGTTTGATGAAATGAGAGAGTGATTTGATGAGAGATTTTAGTGAGCCTTAAGGAATGGGAGCTATTACGCGCAAAATCACAGGTCTCAGCGTTGGGCGGGGAGGTGGCTGCTACCCCCCCTTGAGCATCCATGGATGGAACGATGTCTAAGGGCCATTTGGCTGGGGGGATCGGAGGAGACAACGGGGATCCTGATGGTGAGAAGGGAGGATCACAGGGAGGGAGAAGAATTGGCTAGGGAGGATGCCTCCTAAGGGCCCAGAAGATCCTTGTTGTCCAGATCCGATCAAAAACAATCCGTGGGAAAGTTGAGATGTGGAAAGAAAAGGAACTCATCAGGAAATTTGTGGGAGTATGGATGAAAGAGAGAGATATGGTTCGGTGGATCGATGGAACCTGGAAGCCCAAGGGCCACTATGACCTCCACCTAGGGGAAAAGGGCTTCTTCACCATTATTTTCTTCAATGTGGAGGATAGGGACATAGTTTTGGAGGGGGGACCCTATTTCTTTTTCTCGGTAGGGATTTATCTGCGACCCTCGAAGGAACATTTTAACCCAGAAATGGAGGATCTGACGGTTGCTTTGGTGTGGATCTGACTGGTAGGCTTCCCTTGAGAATATTGGGAGCTGGAAATCCTAAAAGACATTTTCGAACAGACTAGGTATCAGAGGTATACGACCTATGCCTAGATCTGTGTCGACATGGACTTGTGAAAGGAGCTACTGGAGGTAGTGAGCTTGAATTGGGAGGAAGAGGAGTGGATCTAGTTGATCGACTATGAACAACTCCCTTTTCACTGTAGAATCTGCCATGAATACAGACATTTTGGAAGGAACTGTCCGAAAGGGGACCAAGTGAAGCCGACCTCAGACCAAGAAGGGGAAAAAAGAAATCCAATGATGGATTCATGCAAGTCAAGAGTAGGAAATGCGGAAAGAACAACGGGGGAAAAAATGAAAAAAGAAATGGTTAAGAAAGCCCCAGAAATCTCGAACCCCTTTCAGCTCCCAGGGGAAGAGGGTGAAGGAGAAGTCGGTCAAAATAAGGAGAAGGAAGAAGAAACAAGGCTAATTACTGATGAATCTAACGAGAACAGTCGGGCGAAGGCAATCAAAGAGGACAATGTGGAAGATATGGAATTAGGGGAGCTGGATTTGGATGTGATAAAAAAAGGAATGCAAAAAGGCAGGAAAAGGTTATGCAACTCTCGGGAGCAAGTGGAACTCCTCTAGAAAGCCATCATCAAATCCAAACCCTCCCAAGATCTGGGGATCAACTTAGAGTCTCTAAAGGGGAGCAAGAGGAAATCACCAGAAGAGGATCTGAAGCGAGGACAAAAGACGAACAAGTAGAGGATCGCAGAAATTGGAGTCAAGTTGATCGAATCAGGCCAGTACCCGACGATAAGGGAGGCCTTCTCTAAAGTAAGTAAGGTTACCCAATGAAGATAATCTCATGGAATATTAGGGGGTGTAATCACCCAAGAAAGATTAAAACCCTAAGTAGGAATATTAAGCAAGAAAAACCAGATGTACTATTTTTACAGGTAACTAAATGTAGCTATGAAACCCTGATGAGAATGGGGCAGAAAATTTGGAAAGGAAGTAGTGTAATGGAAATAGATGTGGAAGGCATGGGGGGTGGAATGACAATTATATGGAACCCAAGGCTGATAGAACTCTTGGAGTGGTGTGCTAACTATTTCTCTTTAATGGCAGTCTTCAAGTTTCTAAGATCAGGGGTCACAGGGACCCTGGTCAACACATATGGACCCAATGCCTTTCCCCAGAAATAGGCCTTCATCCACCATCTAATATGGCTGCGTGATCTGGCCCAAGAGGGGAATTGGATTGTCGATGGGGATTTCAACTTGATCACCTCTCTAAGGGAAAAGAAAGGGGTGAGGAGGGTACTAAACAAGTATCAAGAGGAATTTAGTGAGATTTTGACCGTTATCCCTCTTGTATATCTAGAGACAGGGGATGGGTGGTTCACATGGAATAATAGGAGGGGAGGGGAATAGTTGGGCGCTTCCTGGCTATATAGATTCTTGGTGTCAGAAAATATTTTCAAAGGGGTTGGGGAAATGGGGGCGAGTGTCCTCCCAACAGCGGGATTGGATCATTGGCCAATCAGTCTTGAATGGGACTGGTTGAACACCATCCTAAGTAATCCCTTCAGATTCAAGCAATTGTGGCTGTAGCATAAGGAATTTAAGGGCCTCGTGGAGTAGTGGTGGCAGGAACTAGACAACCTTGGGGGCACTGAAATGCACAACTTCCTGCAGAAACTCAAGGAATTGAAAGCTAATATATGTACATGGAACAAATAGGACTTTGGAAATATCTTTGAGGACAAAAAAAGGATAATTCAATATATTGACCTAATCCAGCAAAAGGGTATGGAGTCAGGAAGGGACATGGAGATGAAAGAGAAGGAGAAAGATCTCCTCATACAACTGGATGCTAGAGAGAGATAGGAAGAGATATTATGGAAGCATAAGTATAGGGTCAAATGGCTTCAGGAGGGTGAAAAGAACACCAAATTCTTCCACAACTCTGTGGTACACAATAGATTAAGTTCGAATATCCATAAAATCAAAAATTCAGATGGGACCTAGGTGGAGACTAGAGGGGAGGTTTAGGAGGAACTAACAAGCTATTTCAAGGGAATCGTGATTGAGGAAAACAATGATAGGGATTGGGACATTGCTCGAATAACTGCTCTAATCCCCAAAAAGGTTACTAGGGAGGATAATGAGATGCTCAATAATCCCATCTCCAGGCAGGAGGTAGAGGAAGCAGTGGGCCAGATGGCCCAGGGGAAGGACCCTAGCCCGGATGGATTCAAAACCAACTTCTTCCATTTCTTCTGGGATATGATCAAGGAGGAAGTCTAGGAAATTGTTGAGGAATCAAGGAGCAAGCGAGGGGTCCTAAAGGCCTTTAGTGCTACTTTTCTTTCATTGATTCTGAAGGGGGAGGGAGTGGAATCCTGAGACATATTCAAACCCATAGCCCTCTATAATGTGATTTATAAAACCATATCCAAGGTGATAGAGAATCGACTAAAACCCCTACTCCCAAGCCTGATTAGTCCAAAGCAATTTGGTTTTGTGGAGGGAAAAGAGATCATGGATGGTATCATAGCAGTCCACGAAACCATCCATTCTTTGAAACTGACTAGACATCCTGGGATGCTCATCAAGCTTGATATATCCAAAGCCGATGACAAAATCAACTGGCAATACTTGGAGAAAATGTTGAGGGAGTTTGGTTTCAACTCGGAATGGGTAGAATGGGTCATGGCTCTGGTAAGCACTCCCTTCTTCTCAATCCTGTTGAATGGATCCCCGAGGAAGCTCTTTGCACCGACTCAAGGGATAAGGTAGGGAGACCCACTCTCCCCTTTCCTCTTTGTCCTAATGGTGGAGGGCTAGAGTAAACTCATCCAAACATAGGTAGATGAAAGGGGAATCAAGGGAATTTTGCTCCACGAAGGCATGGAGAAACATACTCACCAGCAATTCATGGATGACACGATTCTCATGGAGCACCCTTCAGTCCAAGAAGCTCGTGCTTTCAAAAGGAGCTTAATGCTCTTTGCTAAGGTGTCGGGGCTTACAGTTAATGTTGCGAAATCTCAGTATTTTTTTCTAAACACTTCACTTATCACTCAAAGGAATATAGTTAGAATCTTGGGTTTAACTAAAGGATTCTTCCCTTCCAAGCACTTGGTTGTTCCTTTGGGTAAAAGGACCATAAAAAATGCTTCATGGCAGGATCTTATTGACAATATTAGGGGCAGGTTATCAAGTTGGGTCTTCAAGCCCCTAAAATTACCTACTACACTGGTCTTGGTAAAGTCGGTTCTCTACGACATGCCAGTGTACCTTTTCTCTATTCTCTCAGCCCCTAAGACCATCATCAGGGATATACAGAGTATTCAGTGTAACTTCCTCTGAGAAGGCAGAGAAGAAAAGGAAAAATTCTCTCTAGTAAGCTGGGAGAAAATATGTGCACCAAAGGAAAAAGGAGGTTTGGGCCTTCGTGACCCCAAAGTCATGGGGGGGATTTTAGGTGCCAAAATATGGTGTCGATTGCATAACTATTCACAGGAACCATGGGCCAAAATATGGCACATGAAGTATGTGAGGGATCGCCCCAAAACCCAACTAATAAGATTCAATGAGGAACCCCTAAGATCTCATATCTGGACAAAAGATAGTCCACGAGCATATTTTCTAGGAGGTCAAGGCGAGGAATGATGATGAATTTTTGGACAGTTCATGGAACCAACTACCCAAATTAGAGAATGATCCATGTTGGCAGCACATTTGAGCCAGAGGGATAGTGGAAGGCAAGGAAAAGGTTCATCACTATTGAGAAGAGGGAATCCAGGGGAACCAGTGACGATGGGACTTCCCAAAAAGAAGTGATGAGAGAATCTCATAGGAATACCTCTGTGCATTCAAGAATGAACTTCAGGAGCATTGCATTCTGCACAAATACGGGGAAGATAAACTGTGGTGGGGATACACTCAAAAAGACTCCTTTAGCATAAAGGAAGCCTACAATATTCGAATTAGAAGGTAGGACCTGGAGGATGAGATATGAGCAACCCTTGGCCAAAGGTTGCTACCTTTTGTTGGTTGGTATTCAACCACAGGATATTGACAGGGGAAAATCTGAGACAAAGAGGAATCCTAGGCCCATCACAATGTGCCCTATGAAAATGCCAAGAAGAGAGCATGAACCACCTGCTTGATTCCTTCTCATTATGCACGGATCTCTGGGATAGGAGGGCTCACTCTTTTAGAAAAAGCAACATGTGTAGGGGGGATCCGAGCCAAACACTGAGGGAATGGCACCCCAAAGCTTTTAAAAATCGTATATTGTGCACTCTACGGAAAGCCTTTTCGGGTCATGTTCTGTGGGTGGTCTGAAAGGAGCGAAACACACGAATATTCTGGGATAAGCAACACACACCCGAGGAAGTTTGGAAGACCCTCACCTCCAACCTCGTGGAGACAATCCGTAGAATGGAATGGAACGAAAAATATAAGGAGTTCAATGGCCCAGAAATGATAATTGTGGAGGGTTGGGGGTTATCCAAAGGGACTCTTGATGGCCTGCAACAAAGGGCCAAGTTTTGTAGAGTTTCCATCCCTACATCCTGGTCTCCCCCACCATGTCTGGTTTACAAGCTAAATTTTGATGGGGTGGTGAAAGGTAACCTTAGAACGACTAGATATGGGGGAGTCTGTAGAAATTTGACAGGAGAAATTCTTCATGTTTTCTGTGGGTCAATTTGTTTTGACAAAAATAATTTTGTTGAACTCAAAGGCATGCTCCAAGGTCTCAGTCTGATGATCAAGGAAGGGTGGCTTCCAATAATGGTGGAAGGGGATTAGAATATCCTCATTCATATGGAAAAGAAGCTTGCAAATGGGAAGACAACTGAAAAGGTTTTGTCCAGCTGGCGCCTGGCCAGTTAGTTGGAAATCCTCTGTATCTTGGTCATGGCTCATCCTGTAGTCTCCTTTCACTACGTCAGAACGGAAGCACACTAGGTCGATAACATGTTGGAAAACCATTAGAGGAAATTTGGGGTCTAAAATGGGCCTTATAAGAAAACGTGCCAAAATAAGTTTTTGTGAGTTGGAATTCAAGAAACAATAGAATTTCAATAAAATAAGTCAACCATAATGGTTGAATTGACATATTTGTCATTAAAAAAAAACTACTTTTTTTGTTCGTATTTTCGACATATCTCATTGTGTTTTTACTCAAATTTCGATCGAAAGAGCTCGTTGGATGCGGAATTTGATTCTGCATCCAACGAGTACCCACACTGCATACTTTTGATGGACCCCTCTACCCCAAAAACAAGAAATACCTGAAAAAAATGTGATGATGATGTCATCATCACATTTTTCAGGTATTTCTTGTTTTTGGGGTAGCGGGGTCCATCAAAAGTACGCAGTGTGGGTACTATTTGGATGCGGAATCAAATTACGCATCCAACGAGCTCTCCTGATCGAAATTTGAGTAAAAACACAGGGAGATATGTCGAAAATACGAACACAAAAAGTATTTTTTTTCTTTCTTCCTCCAAAATTAATCAATATTATTTTATTATTTTAACTATTATTTTATTATTTTCCTTAGGAGGCCCATTTTAGACCCCAAAATTCCTCTAATGATTGAAGCAGAGGAGAAGGGGGCCTGCAGGATGGGACGGTTTGAGCACTTAGGTGTGGCTCAGTGGGTACCATGGTGCCGAAAGCTGACCCATAAAGACATCTGTAGGAGTGGACAGATGGGGGATGAGGCGAGGGAAAATCAAGGCTATGACAGGGGGCAGAGGGATCCTTCCACGAATATTGATTAGTTCCACGTGTATTCAGGAAGGTAATGTACATTATATTATATGCCGGTCCTCTCACCATTAATCCTAGGTACGGTTCTTGGATGGGAACGAAAGGAGGGACATATTTTCTAAGAGAAGGGTATTCAGAAGTGAAGATAGGTATGATGTCCCAACTCATGCTTAGTATGGGGAAAGGTGATTATTAGATCAGGGAGATCAGAAATAGGTATAGAACTATTAAGGTGAATAATTCCCATCATCCTATTTATATCGACTCGATTGCATTGCTCGCCATCAGCCTCCTGTGGAAGGAATACGTTGGCGTGCTAGTTATCAGGTGTAGGGAGTGGTTGTGGGAAGGTCAGAGTAGTTTTGTGAAGAGTTTGCAGATGAAGAGTGAGATGGTTCCTCCCTGGGGTGGTTATGGGAAGCCCAGTGCAAGCAAAGCTTCGGCCTTGATTCGTGACAAAGGGAAGGGTGTGGCCAATAGGGGTAGGGGTAATGAAACTTGGGCTCAGCTCGATACCTAGGAGGCTATAGAATTCTTTAAAGATCGCATTCCCCTGATAGCTCGCAAAGCCACAGAAATAATGGAAAAGGAATTATGGGAACAAGTTAAATCAATGCCGACGGAGGAAGTTTGAATGGAGGTTGAGGAATGGGTCATGGACCCGAGATCCACAACCAGTAGGGCTTTGGTCCATGACCGTCTGATTATGTTGTATTGGGTTATCATGAACCTGGTTATGTGTGCTTCACTTAATTTGAAGGTTAAGAAGGAAGAGGTTGCGACAAATATTGAAGGGGACGAGGAACCTGTTAAGGCTTGGAAGGATCACAATGCATATTGTCGAGCAATGCATAGGAATCTCAACGAATTTAGTGAGGATTTTAGTCTAATGCACCGTAAAGTTGATCAAATTGTGTCGTGCCTGGGAATCGCCCTCTTCCATCTGGGGATGGAGCAACACTGGGAAGGAGGCCCTAGCATGAGGTCTGGGAGCCAAGGCATGGAGAGGGCCAACGATGATCCTCAGCAGAATGGGGATGGTTTTGTGCAGAATGCGAGATTTCCCATCGTTGACCTTCTTCCTTGATATTGGTTTTGGTTTATGTTAATTCCCTATTTGAATGCTAGCAAGTCTCTATCAATAGATATAGGTGTTTTAGCCAGTTTTCTTATAACGATAGCGGTCTTAGTTAGGGGATTGAACTCTACCATGGAAGAGATCTCCTGCTTTTGGGGAAGGAAGCTACTTATGTGGATGACTGTAATAGCTCTTGAGTTGGGATTTTTGATGTGGCCTATGTTTTGGGTGTCCCAACACTTGTGAATTTCACAGAAATATAATCTTTTATTTACAAAACAAAAAAGAGGTTGATGAAATGATTGTAGGAAATTAGTATACCTTCTCACACTAGATATGAAATGAGATATGGATATTAAATAGGAGGATTCCATAACTAATGGGTACTACTAGATATCAACTAATTAGAGAAGAATGAAATTGGAAAGAGGAAATACATCCTTGAAATAGCTCACAAGGAATCCCTAAAGTGGATTCCCAACACTAGATTTTCTAGAATATAAGAAAACAAGGTTTTCAGGATGACAAACATTTATTGGTTGGTCAAATCACTCTTTCCTCAAGTAATGGAAGAAACTATTAGTAGTCAAAATTTTGTAGGGTTTTCAAGCCTTCCAAAATGGTAAAATGTTGAAAGTTTAGGATTTACCCATGAGGATCTAAAGTTGAAAATCTCCACAAGGATATAGCGCTTAAACTTTAATTGAAGGAGAAAGCACGAGACCATAGACTAAAGACCAAGCGCTAAAAAGAAACGAGTGGAGCACCAATGATCTTGAATCAAATTAATGGGCTAGAGTACTAGTGCATAAGAAAGTGCTAGAGAGATAAAGAGAAGTATCGATATCATCTAAAAAAGTGATAACCAAATCAACAACTCAGATTGATAGCGCACTAGAAAAACATGTCAAAGTTATTTTTAATCGAGAAGGAGTTGTCCTGAATGTTGCTAAGGGAACATGGTGAATTTTGATTACAAACTCCTCATAAAATGATTTGGAAATACCACTAAGCTCATGGGGAGTTACTTCCTATGAAAACCACCCTAGTTTGTGCCAAAAGATGCCAATTATCAATGGATCCATGCTATCCAAAGGTGACACAGTGGCACACATGTTAGTGTTGAATGTACAACATCGGGATCTATTCTCCATACTTGTGAGTAATATCAAGTCAGACTTGTGAGTAATATCAAGTCCTATATATACTCATCTATTGAGGTGGTGATGTTGTATTGTAAATTCTTGTGAGTAATACAAAGGCTGCATACTTGTGAGTAATATCAAGTCATGATTCTCATAGTAGGTACCCTATGATATGGACCTCCAATTATAAAATTGTACATATGAGTATATTAAGTCAGATTCTCATGCATACCCTAGTTATAGTGGGTACCCTTGGGGTGGGCCTACATCTATAGAGGTGAAATGCTTTGCATGTTGAAGCATAAATGTTATGTAATATATTACTAACCATGATCATTTAAGATGGATAAAGTTATTAAGTCTCCTATAGGGACTGGCCATCTATAGAGTAAATGTTATGTTGAAGCATAATGTTATGTAATATATTACTAACCATGATCATTCAAGATGGATAAAGTTATTAAGTCTCCTATAGGGACTGGCCATCTATAGAGTGAATTAATTTAGCACATGACTATATGGTTTGAGAGTAATATAATATGATCATAACATGCAACAATTCTTCTGAATATAATGTGATATGATAGATAAATAAACTTAACACATATTGATCATGAATAAAGATAAAATATAAAGAGATAAGCAATGAAGAGATAATGAGGAAAAGATAATTCGAATTTCCCATGTGGATGACTAAGTGAACTAAAGTTATAAAGCTTCAGTTAAATAACAATGTATTCCTCAATCGATGCTTCAATTAAATCATTTGTTTAAATATTAATGTATGTAATTAGTTAAGTAAAGAAGATATCACTTATCACTCCAGTGTAAATCAATCATCGCGATTCAATTAATAATAGTTAAATAAGTGTTAAGAAATAAAGAATAGTTAACTAAAGGGTTTAATCTTCAGTTAAACCAAGAGATGGCACTTCAGTTAATAAAGTGTTCTCATGACGATAATTGAGTTATTGCATGACAACACTTAAGTTATCATCCTAACTAACTATCCATACTATTAGTTAGATGGTGAGTTCACTCTGGAGGGTGTTCATCCTTATTTATTGTCAAAGATGAAATGCATGGCCCATTAATGATGCATGATGGAGATTTCAATGTATCAAAATTATTATTCATGTAGGAAATTCACAATTGTAGTGCATGTGTGCACAATTCTCATGCAACCATTCACTATAGTTTGCATGGAAGTGTATTTGGCTTGTTATTAATGTGCCCGGGCACATGGAAAGTTCATCAAAATTGATGTCTCTTCTCTATTTCTCAATGTTCTCTCTCATCTATTACCCGGGGTGCCAAAAGCAATCTACTACTCTAAAGAATTGTTGGGTTTTTCATCATCATTATTTTGAGGGTTTTCCCGTGGTACATCTTGTGTTGTGGATGAATGATTTGTGTGGTTGAATGTTCCATTGATTATAGTGTTCAATATCTCTACAATTAAATTCTTAAAGTTAAAATATATTCATATTTGCTCAAACATTAACATGGTATCAGAGCTCAGGATGTGAAGGAGATGATTTTGTGAAAGAAACTAGAAACCTACATAGATATTAAGTGTTGAGAAATTTTTTGAAGAGTCATGATAGCAATATCTGTTCGGCCAAAAGATCGTCTTGAGGGCACTTCCAATTTCAACTTTTGGAAGGCGAGGATATTGAACATTCTTGAGGAACATGACTTGGATACCTACACATCCACTATGGTATAGGATCTCCAATGCAAGGCTCAACAACTTGAAGAAGAACCAGTAAAACTCCAAAAGGATCATATATGATTCGGTTAAGGACAATTTAATGTCCGTGATAATTTCATTGAAGACCACTAAGGAGTGTTTTGATACATTGATGAATGCATATGAGAAGAAGACCTTGATTCAAAAGAGGGATTTAAAGAATAAGTTATGGAACCTAAATATGGTGAAGGACGAGACTATGGCATCATTCCTTACCAATATCTCTCAGGTAAGAGAATAGATTGCTAGTATTGGAGTGATGATGGATGAAGATGATCTTCTGCAAATTGCTATTGATGGTCTGCCATTTGCATGAGATACATTCTTGGCTGCAATAAATGACCAAGAGGATAAACTTAACTTCAAGAGGTTGTGGAATGAATTCCTCCAAGAGGAGGGGTGAATCTCAAGTCAGTGCGCACCAAGGAATAAAATATTTCCCTCACGACAAGAATGAAGAAAGGGAGGAAACCATTTGCTCCAAATAAGTCATTTCATTCATTGACACGTTGAAGGTCAGATGCTATAACTATGGAAAGAAGGGTCATTATGCAAGATATTTCCATGCAAATAATTATAAATAAAGGTTTCATGGATCTTCCATAGTAGAAGAAGAAACCTCTCAGAAGAACCCATCGGAGGAAAAAGATGATGACCGTCAGAAGGATTATTTAATGGGGGCGTCGCCGATGGAACAATATGATATCACATTCGTTCATATTGGGGGCTTAAAAATGGTCAGAAATTAAAAATAATTATTGGGAATATATTTGTGGTTAAAGGGTTTTTTTATGTTAATAAACAATATGCAATATAATGGGGGTTTGTTTATCCCGACTAAAGCATAAATGGGCATGAAAAATAGGGGCGGATGGACCTAAATTATCGGTGTGTCTGCCTTTTGGATTTTCAATTCACTCAATGACAAAGTAGAGTACCTTACCCAACTCTGAAAATAAATCAGATGTTTGTTCCATGCCATGAATATGGAATTTGTTCATATTTTACTAGTCCCTTGAGCCTAATATGAAATTTACTATAGCTGCATTTGTAGTTTTGGGCTTGAATGGGCATGATTATGAGATGATGTTATTAAAAGCTCAGCTGAGCACCCTTTTGGGTTGTTCAACACCTAGGCCTAGTATGTTTTGCATTATATGTGCAATTACTTTGAAGGTGATCTCATTAAACAACCTTCTGGTTTTCCTTTTGTAGTCAGTCGCATATGCCAACAAAATATTTTGGGATAAATGTTGGCATAGGTAAGCGAAGGAAAAGTGTGTGTTTGTTCTATTCAATATATAAATCAATTCCCTTCCAATGGCCTTGTCTTTCTACAATTGGATTTCTATTTTTGTGGTTATGTTTTTCTATTTGGTGTTTTCTTCCTCAAATATCCTCTCCTAAACTTGTGGACTAACTATTATTGTAACGTCCCAGTTTTGACCCCGTTTGCATGATGTATATAATGAAATTAATCGTGGTGAGGAGCTATAGGCAAAATCCCCACCATCGATTTGGTTGTGTATGTTTCAGCAATGGGGATAGTTGCCGATGGTATATCGTGCTATCCGGCACATTATGGTTGGCATCATGTAAACACGCACATAAAATAAAACTAAAACCACAACCAGCTACGGTAGTGCAACGTTGAATGAAAAGGGCATGGTTCCAAAGGATAAGGTGTGGGGGATGTCAAACCTTGGTTTATGGGGGAAAAACCCATGTGTTTTCACCTTGTTTGTTTTGCCACCTTTCTTGTTTCACCAACCTCTTCAATGACTTGGTTTTGTTGTTGGGGGAAGTTATGGCTAGTGGTTGAGGCAGTTATTGCTTTTGGGAGTGGGGTGGTAGGACTGTCAGTCCTCACCCACACATACACTCCACCCACGACTGCCTTCACTCCACTCTCCCACGACTCCATTCTCGCCATGGTCTGTTGGTTCCTCACGTTCTGCTGATCATCCACGCACAGAGGAGGTTCAGCTTCCTCACACCGGGTCACTCCCAACGTAGGGACGCGCGTAGTAGGGGGTCGACTAAGTTCCCTCACGTGCTGGTTGGTTCACTGTGGGATCATCTCCTCACACGAGGCTAAGTGAGGAGGGTGTGCGATCTCTGTTCGGGGGATCCTCATGCAAAGGTCGGGTCTATTTTCCTCACGCCGAGGCAGTGGTTCTGCCGGATCTCACGCAGCTAGGAGAGGAGCTGCCTTTCAGTGGCCATTCACGTTTCCTACAGAGTGGAATTGGGTATGTTTTCCTCTGTGTTTTGTGGTCTGGTGCAAGTTCCCTCACACAGGATGTTTGGGGTCATTTTCCCATGTTGTGAGCCGTGCTCACTGCTTGTGTTTTGGGGCTGTTGTCTTCCCCATGTTTTGTTGGTTGTGGTGCTCAATTTTGTTTTGGGCCACTGTTGATTTCCAATCTGTTGGCTGAGTTTCCCCGTTTTGGGACTGTGGATTGCTGCTATCATTCATTGTGTGTTTGTGGCTGTTGGAGTACCCTGGTTTTGGGTTGCAGCCGAGTTGTTTTGGCCATGGTAGGGCCAAGAAAAACTCTATGTTGCCTTGTGGGCTTGAGTTGTGGTCATCGTTTGTTTGGGATTATCCCTGGTCACCTTTGCTTCTTCACAGGGCTGTTAAGGGTTGTTTTTCTGCTGGTATGCAGTGGTTGTCCTTTGGACTATGATGGCTTGGCCGATCTGTTGATGGCCTGGTAAACCTAGTGGTGTTGGTTTGCTGATTGTGTCCCTCGGCTATGTGTAAGCTTGCATTGACCCTTATCCTTGGAGGAATCATGCCCAGCTCGGGGGTGGCAGTGTTGCTGAGAGATTGATGAGCACGCTGGCCTATGGTTGGGTGGAACATTGCAGTGACGTAGCTGGTTACGGGGTAAACTCTTCATCAAAAAGATAAGTAATCTTGACCGTGTTATCTCTACAATTGAATCTATTGTTTTATGAATTATAATGAACATAAGAATGCTGGAAGGTACATGTTGCTTCCGCTGTATGATTGATGAATTATGCATTCTGTTATGATGGATTACACATCTTAGCATTCCTATTAGGCATTCTGTTAAGCCTTTATTTCGGCATTGATAACTGTTCTTATTTTCCATGGGGCTGTTTGCCCGTATGCTTGGTGTTCGTCGTGTCCTCTTCGTCGGTCTGAGGGATGGGGACGTGACAGAGTGGTATCACAGCTCATGTTGTAGCATGGGCCTGAATGGACCACCAAGGCGCAGTGACAGAAGCATAATTGCCTTCTACCTAGCAAGGATCAGAATTGAATGACTGTAGAAATCCAAGAATTATTCTAAGTGTTGAATAGTCGGGCCACTAGCGGAAGGACTTCCGCTATAGCGGAAGGACTTCCGCTATAGCGGAAGAGTTAACGGTTTCCCGTCCGCCGTTACGGAAGTCCAAACCACTAAGTATTCTGATGGGGAAGGACATCTGCTGTAGTGGAAGCATTAGGCGGAAGTCTGTCCGACGAAGCAGTTTGAAGAAAATCAAAAAAAGTTTCTAAGCGATTGGGCGTCTGTCAGAAGGAATTAATGTCTGTGCACCCGCCGTTGCAGATGGCAAAGTAACTATGCGTCCGATGGGTAAGTTCTCCGACCGCCAATGCCATGAAGAAGTTGGAAAAATTTGGCTAAGTGTTGAAATCGTCGGCTATCAGAAGAAATTAGTCGTTCGCCCGTCCGCCGTTGTGGAAGTCAAAGTCACTAGACTTCCGACGAGAAAGGACTTCCGATGCCGGTCATAATAAGTTCCGTCGATAGGAAGAAAATAGAGGTTTGACGTTCCACCGTTGCGGAAGGCAAAGGCACTAGCCTTCCCAAGTGCAAAGACCGCTGACGCCCAAAGTTAAAATTTCTTTAAGTAAAGAGCGGCCATCGGAAGAGAAAGTGGTTCGTGTGCCACCGTTGCGGAAGCGAAAGCGCTAAGTCTTCTGATGAGAAAGCCTGCCGACGTTGATCAGGTACCAAAGGAAGAATAAAGGGGAAAATTTTTGAAAATTTCTCTAAGTCCGGAAAACATCGGCCATCAGAAGCAGAAAGTGTTCTGCGTGCCACCGTTGTGGAAGCCAAAGACACTAGCCGGCCGATGAGAAATGCAGCCGACGCCATGAGGAAAGTTAAGTTTAATTTTTTTTTCTAAGTATGGAAAGTCGTTCGCCGATCGGAAGAAGATAGCGTTTCGTGAGCCACTGTTGCGGAAGCGAAAGCATTAAGGCTTCCGATCAGAAATGCTACCAACGCCGATCAGAAGGAAAAAGTGCTTCGAGAGCCGATTCTGCAGAAGAGAAATGGTTTCGAGAGCCGATTCTGCGGAAGAGAAAATGGTTTAAGAGCCGATTCTGTGGAAGAATAATTGGGGAAGAGACCCGATTGAACAAAGGAAAATTCAGTTGTTTTTCGGAGGAATTTTCAGTGGTTTTTCAGTGGATTTTCAGGGCTGAAAATTGAGAAAGTGGCAACGATCTAATGCGCCAGATTGCGCGAAAACCAACGATTTGCTAAAAAAAAAAACACAAGGGGGCAAGCCCCCTTGACCCCCTTGACCCCCGGAGACAGTCGTTCTGGAGAAAAGAAGATTCTATGTTTTGGGCAATTTAGTAGAACCCAGAATTCATAAAATATGGACGGTGCATCAGAAATGAGATCCGCAAGTTAATGAGTGTTCCTCATTGTATGCACTGACTTCGCCCAATAGAAAGGTTTTCCTGAATATTCCTAGACTTGCTCCTACAAATGGCTGAAGTTAACATTCCAGACCCGAATACAGTTGTGTGTTTCACCTAAAACGGGTGAAAGTATTCATTCTTAGAAGTGGTGTGGTTTTCACATCCGAGGTCGGAATGAAGCATGTGGATAGGCGTTGGAAAGCTTATCTAGTAGGCAACAAGGGAAAGTCACTAGAATCTGAGCATGAAGCAAGAACGTGCTAATGATGGCCGCTGCTATCAAATGGACAAGTCTGAACAGTGCATGCCCAGGGGTAGCAAGGACTATGAAGTCAATCAGCTGCTGTATGGAAGAGTAGTTCCATGCCAGGATGAAAGACTTGAAAAGGGAAGTTTCCTTAAAACTCTGTCTTGCTGATTATAACTACATTTCCTAAGTTTATGCTTGAAATGCATGAGGATATGTATGGCATGCATAGGATATTGCATGTTGGTAAGAATATTGGAAATTATATATATATAATGAACCACTAATGATAATCATTGCTTTGATGTTGGCATTAGTGGCAAAACCAAAGATGACATGGACCTGGATGAATATGTTGCTGATGCTGATGAATGAGACCAGCAACCCTATGGAGAAGGGGTAAAGCAACAAGTCCAGGACAAAATTTGGTGAGCAAATTCTACAAACTCCTGCAAAGGACCAACCAAATTGGTCATATCAAGGGTGTAAGTACGACCCAGGCAGGTAAGAGTTTGCTTATGATAAATTCCATGGATTGGTACAGGTAAGAGACCGCATACCATGTGGATGTTGGAACATAGAAAAGTGTCATGATATTGATTATAGTAATGCATCCTATATGAATTAGTCATGGTTAGGCCATTCACGGTATATTGAATGCAAGATAGCATGAATGGATAGGCATTGGAAAGATTTTATGAACCTTGTAGTTATGCAATGGATGTATGCCTATGAAGGGTGTGAATGACTGATTGCATAAGTGTAGGTGCAATGTTGTGATGTATTGCATGAATGCATTGAGATGAATGCATGTGATATGCGAACTAACTAATGACTGAAATGGTGAATTGATGATAATTCAGGAATCATTTCAGAGGTTGTTATGAATGCAGGATAGTCATGATCAGTTGGCTTCTAGAAATGCTCTATTGAAGAGCAAGGTGGTATAAATGATACGCTTGTGAAGTAAGGGTATCTAAACCTTCACTTTATTGTATGAATGATATGACTATACCTTGCAATGTTAGTATGATAATGATTGCATGACGTAAATGAGATTTGGCATATATTGATGTGACTAACAGCTGGAAGTATTGAATTTTATAAATTCTGAAAATGCTTCGGTGATGGTTGTAGCAATGAAAAGGTTATATGCATCCAGACTTACCAAGTGTTTGGTTGATTGAAGCTCATGTTTCAGGTAGATTATTTCGGGCATGGAAATGGGAGGTAAGACCCTGACCAATGCCAGAATCTACCATGTGAAAGAGCTTATTAAATTTGAATTGTGAATTTCAAATTTAAGGAATTGCTGACAACTACTAGTCACTACTGGCTTGCATAAACTTGTGTTTGGATGTTGAAGCTTATGTTTCAGGTAGATTATTTCGAGCATGGCAATGAGAGGTAAGACCCTGACCAATGCTAGAATATACCATGTATGAGAAGAATCTCATAGTTGTAAAATTAGTTGCTATGCATAATGGGTTGTTAAATTCGAATTGTGAATTTCAGATTTAAGAAATTGCTAACAACTACTAGCCACTATTTGGCTTGCACAAGATTGTGTTTGGTTGATTGAAACTCAGGTTTCAGGTAGATTATTTCGAGCATGGCAGTGAGAGGTAAGACCCCGACCAATGCCAGAATCTACCATGTAAAAAGAGCCAAACTTTATGAGAAGAGTCTCATGGTTGTGAAAATAGTTGATGTGCATAATGGTTGGATTGTTAAATTTGAATTGTGAATTTCAAATTTAAAGGAATTGCTAACAACTACTAATCATTGTTGGCTTGTATGAGATTGTGTCAGGAGGGACGTATGGTAAGTGGGTATTCATGTTATGATAGTAAGCATAAAATTATAATGGGCATAGTAGTGCTGCTTACAAGAAACACACAATTGAGCAAGTCAATTTCTGTAGTAGATAGAATTGCAATTTCCTATTGAATTTGATTACCAATGTCATTGCTTGGTTATGGAAGGATCAATTGGATTGTATTATCAGGTAATGATTGACTGTTTGGCTATTTGATGAATGTGTCAGGGATACAAACTGCAGGAAGATCATGTGTGATGACCTGCAAGAGCCAAACTTCATGGGAAGGTTTTCCCTTACCTTGGAAATGGGTTTCGGGTGAAACGCCATTAGACATTTTGAAATGTCTCATCTGTACTGCATGTTTGGTAAATAACATGAGTGAGATGGTATGGGTTATGTCGGTAAGACATGTGTGGATATGAAATGTAAAAAGGAGTTGGGAGGGAAAACTGAGGGACTGTTAACTCAGGGAAGGAGCCTCCATTCCTCCTTAACAACGACATACGACGACGGCAAATGGATAAGTGTTTTGTAACCCTTGCTAAGAATATGCATATTTAATTGTTGAATTCCATATGCAGAACATGCTTGATTTTATTTCCATGATGACCGATTGCTTGAGTATGAATAAGGCCTACATGGCACACACCGGAAGAGAGTGCACGCTTTTCTGATGTCGAGTCATGAAAGGGTTTTCAATATTGATTACACTCTAGGGGGTGGATGCACTCCTGGTGTCTCAAAACTTGATAGTGAATGATATGAAATACGACTACCATATTAGAGCAATAACGCTGATGAGTTTGCTTGTATTGCTTGTGTTGGCAGGTAAAAAGGTAAAAGGTAAAGGTAAAAGGTAAAGGTAAAAGGTAAATGGTTGTTGTGAGGGGTTGCGGAGTAAGGGGTATTGTTGATATAAGTGTATGTTGATATAAGTGTACTGTTGGTATAAGTGTATGTGTTATTGATGACATGAGTGTATGTTGGGCTGTGATATGCCTGGGGATCCATAATAGATCCTAGACCTGGAAATGGTCACGGTAAAGTTCCAAGCCCAGTTGACATGAGAATGTACTGGCTGGAAATTAAATATTTGATGTTGTGGAGAAGCCAGCGTGCTGACCTAACATCTAAGTCCATAGGCGATCCCAAGGCTTGCAAAGCGAAGCAGGATCCTATGGACGAACGAGGAAACGCATAATACAGATAAGTATTGGATTATTTTTCTTATGAATATACATGTGTAAATGATTTGGTTATGATGTTCTAAGCTCTTGTCCTAGAGATAAAACTGATGAGAATAAACTAAACATATGAATCTATTCAATGTTTGAATATAGGTATCGCTGGAAGCGAGGACTATGAGAGCATCCTAGGGGTNAATCCCTTGCCCAGGAATGGACATGAATGAGCTCATGTGCATATTGGGAAGGCATGAAAAATATGAAAGTCTCCTTGATAAGGCTTGGACTGTCATGCCAAATGGGAAATTAATTGACTGATTGGAATGTCTACATTATGCTTAGTCTGATAGAATTTCAATGGTGCATTTCACAGGTGAGAAAAGTGAAACCAGGTGGTGCACGATGATTATGGCAGCAGATCAAAAGTTGTTGTACTTAGCTGGAAGTCTCCTTCAAATGATTGCCAAGACCCAAGGGAACCTTTGGGAGATGCTTAAGATATAGAGAAGGCAGAGTGAAATGAACCACCAGATTTTGCAAGACTCTATTGGTTTGCAAAGGGAGGTGAAAAGCCTTCTAGGAGCAATTGGCAAGGGAAAGGAAGGTGGATCAGCAATGGGACAATTGTCCAAGTGACCCGATAAGAAATGGTTTAGGCATGAAGACTCAAAGGAAATTGAGCAGGTAAAGATGAAGCAGCCAGTGAGATACTGGAGATGCGGAGGACATCATTTACGCCGGGACTGCCTAATGAGGGAACATGATGAAGGCAATAGCCGCAAAGTTCCTAGACTTCGGGATGAGCTGGAAGCTGAGGACCAGTAGGAAAAGTCCATGGAAGACAAAGGGCTTGGTCTTGAGCATTCAAAGTAGATGATTGAACGTGGGACAGATCTGCAAAATTTTGAAATTTTGATGTGCAATGGTATATGTATTGTATATATGTAATGGAACACCGAGGACGGTGTTATTCCAAGGGGGAGGGGAATGTAATGTCCCGGTTTTGACCCCGTTTGCATGATGTATATAATGAAATGAATCGTGGTGAGGAGCTATATGAAAAATCCCCACCATCAATTTGGTTGTGTATGTTTCAGCAATGGGGATAGTTGCCGATGGTATATCGTGCTATCCGACACATTATGGTTGGCATCATGTAAATACGCACATCAAATAAAACTAAAACCACAACCAGCTACGGCAGTGAAACGTTGAATGAAAAGGGCATGGTTCCAAAGGATAAGGTGTGGGGGATGTCAAACCTTGGTTTATGGGGGAAAAACCCATTTGTTTTCACCTTGTTTGTTTTTCCACCTTTCTTGTTTCACCAACCTCTTCAATGACTTGGTTTTGTTGTTGGGGGCAGTTATGGCTGGTGGTTGAGGCAGTTATTGCTTTTGGGAGTGGGGTGGCAGGACTGTCAGTCCTCACCTGCACGTACACTCCACCCACGACTGCCTTCACTCCACTCTCCCACGACTCCATTCTCACCATGTTCTGTTGGTTCCTCACATTTTGCTGATCATCCATGCGTAGAGGAGGTTCGGCTTCCTCACGCCGAGTCACTCCCAACATAGGGACACACGTAGCAGGAGGTCGACTAAGTTCCCTCACGTGCTGGTCGGTTCACGGTGGGATCATCTCCTCACACGGGGCTGAGTGAGGAGGGTGTGCAATCTCTGTTCGGGGGATCCTCATGCAGAGGTCGGGTCTATTTTCCTCACACCCAGGAAGTGGTTCTGCCGGATCTCACACAGCTAGGAGAGGAGCTGCCTTTCAGTGGCCATTCACGTTTCCTACAGAGTGGAATCGGGTATGTTTTCCTCTGTGTTTTGTGGTCTGGTGCAAGTTCCCTCACACACAGACTGTTTGGGGTCGTTTTCCCATGTTGTGAGCCGTGCTCACTGCTTGTGTTTTGGGGCTGTTGTCTTCCCCATGTTTTGTTGGTTGTGGTGCTCAATTTCATTTTGGGTCACTGTTGATTTCCAATCTGTTGGCTGAGTTTCCCTATTTTGGGACTGTGGATTGCTGCTATCATTCATTGTGTGTTTGTGGCTGCTGGAGTACCCTAGTTTTGGGTTGCAGCTAAGTTGTTTTGGCCACGGTAGGGCCAAGAACAACTCTGTGTTGCCTTGTGGGCTTGAGCTATTCTCATCGTTTGTTTGGGATTATCCCTGGTCGTCTTTGCTTCTTCACAGGGATGTGAAGGGTTGTTTTGCTGCTGGTATGTAGTGGTTGTCCTTTGGACTGTGCTGGCTTGGCCGATCTATTGATGGCTTGGTAAACCCAGTGGTGTTCATTTGCTGATTGTGTCCCTCGGCTATGTGTAAGCTTGCATTGACCCTTATCCTTGGAGGAATCATGCCTAGCTCAGGGGTGGCAGTGTTGATGAGAGATTGATGAGCACGCTGGCCTATGGTTGGGTGGAACGTTGCAGTGACATAGCTGGTTGCGGGGTAAACTCTTCATCAAAAAGATAAGTAATCTTGACCTTGTTATCTCTACAATTGAATCTATTGTTTTATGAATTATAATGAACATATGAATGCTGGAAGGTACATGTTTCTTCCGCTGTATGATTGATGAATTATGCATTCTGTTATGATGGATTACGCATCTTAGCATTCCTGTTAGGCATTCTGTTAAGCCTTTATTTAAGCATTGATAACTATTCTTATTTTCCATGGGGCTGTTTGCCCGTATGCTTGGTGTTCGTCGCATCCTCTTCGCCAGTATGAGGGATGGGGACGTGACAATTATTTCAGGAGGTCTCGAGTAAACATGGTTGTCAATGTCAACAAGGTAGAGAGTTCCAGTACTCAGGTAAGTTTAAACAGAGCAAGTTAGCAACTCTATAGATTGGTTTTTAGTATAATTATTGAAAAGGGTCTAGGTTATTTTTTTAAGGACAAAGTTCAGGGAAATTGAACTACCAACCAGACAAAACCTCTATGTTGTCCCCTGTTTCCTTATCTTCCTGTCCAATATTCTATTTTCTAGGCTTGTTTATTTTTCTTCCTTTCTTTTATTCCAGGGATCTCATTCAGTTGTCTATTTTGTATGAGCCCAAGGAGGAGACCTCACATAATCTTTCTCATTTGATTACAACAGTCCCAGGCAGAGATTGTTGTTAAGGAAGAAGAAAAATCAGAGGCAGGAGAAGCCTGGGGAAACAAATAGAGGCACACTATCAGAAAGGAGGCACAATATGCCATAACTATGCATAAGGATACTGTTATTTATGTCATTTATAACAAGGACTCAACTGCACAAGATAGTGGATTTAAAAGGCCTAGCCAACTAAAAACGAGGAAAAGATGAGTACAATCACTGACTGCAATGCTAACAACTCAAAGAGAGGTATTTCACATTGCTTTATTTTCTATTAATTCTATGATACTTTTCTTGTTTATCCCTGGTTCAAATCCAAATATGCATTAGAGGAAATTTCAACTCAAAATGGTCCTTTCAACCCTAATTCAAATTCCATGTCATCATGTGTTAGCCAATGAAATTGATTTAAATTTGAAATACCATATAGGTGTAAAATGATTTTTTTAATAAATTTGGGGATAGGTATCATAAAAAAAAACTACATTTTTTTTCTATTTTCGACACATCTCCTTGTGTTTTTACTCAAATTTCGATCGAGAGAGCTCGTTGGATGCAAAAGTAAATTCCGCATCCAACGAGCTCTCCCGATTGAAATTAAGCAAAAAAACAAGGAGATATGTCGAAAATATGAACAAAAAAAGTAGTTTTTTTTTCTTTTCTTCCTCCAAAATTAATAAATATTATTTTATTATTTTCCTTAGGAAGCCAATTTTGAGTTGAAATTCCTTCTAATGCATTGGCCAAAGGTACCCACATCCACACCCAATTACTAGCAGGTTTTATAGACTTAAGATATCTCTATGTTTATTATGATGTAAGTGGGATAAAGATGATCAATAATTTTGATAAGGGTAATTTGAGGATGCATGAAGGGACTTCCATGAGGTTCACTATTACAATCAATATATTGAGCATTGATCTACTATATGTTGGAACTAGGCACTAGAAGTGTGGCAGAAACTAGATAAGTTTTTCCTCAGTTAACAAAATACACATCTGAGATCTTGAAGAGATTCAAGATGACAGCAGGGATAATTTTAGGGGCGAAATTTATCCCATGGGCTATTTTTAGGGGTTTTTCTCCAAAAAAAGATTCACCATTTTACAGTTTTTGAAGCCTTGTTTCGCCCAATTTTGATGGGTTAAACTTTTTTCACCCTAAAAATCGCCAAATTATTATATAAACGATATAAAATACTTGGAAATAAAAATATTTTTTGGAAAATATCACCAAACATTTTATAGTTGGCATTTTAAGAATTGGTAAGATTCGCCAACATTTATATACTTTTAAATAAGTATGGTTCCTTAAAATCATCCCTGGATGACAGACTGTAAGTCCATGGCCACACATATGATGATGAATACAAATCTAATACTTCCTTAGATTTGGAGTATCTCAAAGACAATTGAGATATGCCTTGTTAGAACTAGGCTGGATATATGCTTTGCAGTCAGTACATAGTCATGTACATCAAAGCATGTGTTATGGTACCTACAAGGTACAAGTGGATATGAAATCAGATATGTCTCGAATAGTGAAATACAAATTTCAAGGATATATGGGTTATGACTAGTGCAGTAAAAGAGAAATGATCACATCAAATATGTTGCTCCAGATAGAGCATATTATGAAGCAGTAAAGCTTCAGAAGGTTCCTAATCAGTTATATCTGAGATGTTAGGATTAATTATCCTCACTTTACCCACATAAGTCTATTTGATTAATTTATCCTAGCTTAGGAGGTCATCATCACCCACCAGGGAATGGGGGGAACACCTAAGGGTCATTTGCAAGTTACTGCCCCTGATTGCATAATTTTAGGAGCCCTAAGGACCAATCCCTACATTATAGGAGCCCACTTTGAGTGCCTCCATCAGTCACCTTCAGTTGGTTGTGGTAGGTGATTAGTCATGCTTAGTTATGCTTCAGTTACAATCAATTATATTAGTGCCAAATTGCACGATTAATGAGAGTGTAGGTATCTGTATTAACCTACCCTCACCTACCATCATCTGTTAACTGATTGTAGACTAATTTAGTTATCTAGAGTTAACTAGTGAGCTCCAAATGTGATTATTTCCACAATGAGTTAGCTAACCAATTAGTTTTAGTTGGTGAATTTGAATCTTATCCACAATAATTTTATTCTATTTATTGTGCTACAATTGTATTACTAATTAATTAATGAAGATTAATGTTGTGGTAATATGAGCAATACTTGTCCGATTTGTGTGAAATGTCTTCCATGAATCCCTTGTTTAGTTTACATTAACTTGATAATTCCATTGCATAGTTCTTTTCAAATAGCTCTCATTTTGGCTTGTATATCTATGGTTCATGAAATTTAACATGATACATGGTGAATAAAGGAGCAGTACAACTCCAGTACACATCCACGGATGAGCAAGAAATTACTAGAAAAATTACTAATCCTTTGTCCAAGTAAATTTAAGTACTTCTGGGACAATATTGGTACAATAGAGAAAGAATCCTCTAGTTGAAGAGGGATTATTGATGTGTCTTCATAGGTAGCAGAAGATAAATTCCCCACCAGTTATTCATACGAGAGATGACCCAAGAGTTCTCCCCACTGGCAAGACATGCAATGATACATGAATAAGAAAACCATGGGCTATAGTATCTCTTGTTGATAGAATCCACATGAACAAAGACATAGTTAAGGTTTCTGAGAAGAGTTATTGTATGGAATATCGAGGAGCATTCAAACCTCTTAGAGAGGTAAATTAGCTATATAGTTGTCTTAGTGGGGTACTGTGGTATATGCAGAAGACAAATGAAACCAATGTGAAAGTGGTAAGACCTTTACAACATCACTGAGAATGGAAAGATCATAGAGAAATTATCCATATAGTATAAGATTCTACAAGTCAACACTTGTTAAAGATAGAAAAAGAAAAATGAGATTTCTTTTCTTATACAAAGATATTACACATTTAATGTGTTGTAAGAGTTTGACATGATGGATTGTAAATCCATGGTTTCTAGTTAAGGGATACTAGATGTCAGAGTAGGTTATTTATTGTAATTGATACATGGTAGGCCTATTGTACATTGTGTTATCCAGCTATTGCTTTAGCATGATATTTGTCAATTTTTGAGCAATAATGAAATATTCTTGAACTTTAAAACTTTTGGTAAGAAAATCCAATGCGTGTAGATCTCATAAACAATTCAAACACACAAATCATTCAATCCATAAGACACAATATGTACCCTGGGAAAACCCTGCAAATCCGAATGATGAAAAACCCATCAATCCTTTCAGTGTGATAGATAATTTTAGAGAATTTTTTTACAACACTTGTAGATTACCTGATAAGAGATATAAAAGTAGCACTAGAGAATAGAGATAACTTGAAACACTATCTCAAACTTGCCAAGTGCATAACACTTTAATAACAACCTCATTCATTCATATAATGAGAGGTAGCGAATGGTTGCATGCTTTTGTTCACTATGAACACTATGTGCACTGTTCATACATTAACCATATGCAGCTTCCTTGACTTGGTGCCAAGTTGTCACCTAGAAATTATCTCCCATAGTAAAGATATGCGCCCTCCATTAATTCACTAGGTGTTAACTTCCTTTAACTGAATGTGAACTGATTGAACTAAACTGAACTAAATTAATATGATTGTGAACTGTTTGAACTGAAATCAATCATTAACTAACTTATTGACCATTATTTAGGAGTTTAACTGAATGTATTTAGTGCTTCACAATCAGTTCCGTCCACAAACAAACACTTTGCATGAATCAAGCAGTGGATTCCTTAATTTACTAAAACTTGTTTTCCACAACTTAGACTTTATTGATACCTTTTCAACTTGAGTTCACTAGAGCTATGATATGGGTAATTCGAAGCCTTACCCTATCTCTGTGCTAATCTCATCTATCATTAAATAATTTATCCATGGTCCATATGTGTTTAATTAATTAATCATATTTATCATATCATACTCAGAAGGATTGTTCCATACTAATGATCATATGCATTACCCCAGGACATATAGTCATATGCTAAAGTAAATCACTCTGATGGGGTAGCTAAGCCCTAGAGGAGACTTATAGCACCTAATGGCCATGGCTAGCAATACATCACATAACGTATCCACATGACTTGATACAACACAATTCCTATATTGATATAACACAAGCTAGATGGTCTTGGTATAGCAAAAGATGATTCTTGATACAACACAAGACTCCAATATTGATACAACACAAGATTTCAACCTTGATACAACACAATATTTCAACCTTGATACAACACAAGATCCCGACCTTGATAGAATATAAGATCCTGATATTGATACAAAAAAATATCATAGTACATGCATATTTCATTAATATGGCTTGACACAACACAATTTCCTAGTTTAATACAACACAAGCTTCCTCAACTTAATACAACATAAGTTTCTGAATTGATACAACACAAGTCTCTTAACTTGATAGATCACAAGTTACTAAACTTGATACAACACAAGTTCCAGACTTGATACAACGCAAGTCTACTGGAGTCAATGAATGTTGATGGTGTACATTTAACAAGATTAGCTATATATTTTACAGTTAGTACTACATAAGAAAAAGTGTTTTGTAGATAGTACAACCTGTCGAGAAGTAGAGTAGATGAGAAATTTGCTTGCATAGTTGTTTGGTAAAAGCTTTAGTTTATAGCTTTCCAAAAACCCTATGTTTTATGATAAAACACATTGAGATGAAGTTTCACTTCATCAAAGACATGGTCCAGTAAGGTAAAGACTTCAGTACATTGCTACTGAAGAGAAGATTACAAGAATGAAGATTTGTTTACAAAGCCTCTGTATGTGTTGAGGTAGAGGTACTTCCGAGACAAGATTGGTATTGCATATACTACCTTCCTTGTTGAGAGGGAGTGTTGAATGTACAACATCAAGAGTCATTCTCCAGACTTGTGAGTAATATCAAATCAAACATGTGAGTCATATCAAGTCCTATATATCCTCATGTGTTGAGGTGGTGATGTTGTATTGTAAAGTCTTGTGATTAATATCAAGGATGTAGACTTGTGAGTAATATCAAGTCATGATTCTCAGAACATGTACCCTATGAGGTGGACCTCTAGTTATAGAGGTGTATTTTTTAGTATATCAAGTCATATTCTTATGCAGACCCTAGTTATAGTGGGTACCCTTGGGGTGGGCCTCCAATTACAAACTTGTGAAATGCTTTGCATGTTGAATCATAAATATTATGTGATAAATTACTAACCATGGTAATTCGATATGGATACAGCTATTAAGTCTCCTCTAGAGTGAATTACTTTAGCATATGACTATATGGTTCGAGAGTGATATAATATGATCATAGCATGTGGAAATTCTCCTGAGTATAATGTGATATCATATATAAATAAAGCTAGCACATATTGACCATGCAAAAGCAAATATAAACAGATAAGCAATGAAGAGATAATGAGAAAAAGCCAATTCAAATTTCCCATGCAGATGATTGAGTGAATTGAACTTTCAAAGCTTCAGTTATAAAGCTTACGTTAAATAACAATGTATGCCTCAATCATTGCTTCAGTTAAAGCATCAGTGAAAATATGAATATGTGCATTCAATTAAGTCAAGAAGAGCTCAATGATCACTCTAGTGTAAACCAATCAACATGATTCAATTAATAATAGTTAACTAAGTGTTAAGAAAGAAGAACTAGTTAAGTAAAGTATTTACACTTTAGTTAAACTAAAACATGACACTTTAGTGAATAAAGTGTTCACATGATGACACTTGATTTATTGCATGATTACACTTAAGTTAGTATCCTAACTAAATGTCCATACTGTCAGTTATATGGCAAGTTCACTTTGGATGTTCTTCAACCTTAGTTAATGTCAAATATGAAAGGCATGTCACATTAGTTATGCATTATGTAGATTTCAATGTATCGAAATTATTATTCATGTAGGAAATTCTCAATTGTAGTGCATGTGTGCATAATTCTCATGCATGCATTCACTATAGTTTGCATGGTATTGTATTTTTCTTGTTATTAATTTTCTAGGAACATGGGAAGTTCATCACAGTTGATCTCTCTTCTCTATTACTCAATGTTCTCTCTTATCTATCACCCGGGGTGCCCAATGAAATATGCTATCTTTGTAAAAGACATTCTCTCTGATCTATCATATTATACTTTGAAGAATTCCTAGTTTTTTATCCTCATTATTTTGAGGGTTTTTCTAGGGTACATCTTGTTTTATGGAATAATGATTTGTGTGATTGAATGTTCCATTGATTCTATTGTTTAGTATCTCTACAATTAAATTTTTAAAGTTCAAAGATCTTCATATTTGTTAAATACTAAAAGTTAGTCCCTCTCTAGTTGACACATGTCAGATGGGGCCCATTAGCCTCATATGATGTCATTCAAGAGTGCCAAATAAAATGTTTCCAACTATCCAAAATTCAAATAAGGATCTGTTAAAAAAGGGAAACTATGAAGTCAAACATTGTTCAACTTATTTAAAGAAGAAAATAAACGTTCGACATATTGCACCTATTAAGTGAAACTCAATGATTGGAACTCCTCGACCACCATTAATTCTTCTACTCGTGTATTTACTATATAAGTATTTTACCTAATTGTTTGTTTTCACCCTCAGTTAAGCAATAATCAACCCTAATTTACCTTGGTAAACCCCATAATACCATTTAGATTACTAGCATAAAATTTGCTCTATAGTGGCTCAGAAGTCCAAAACTAAGCTTCCTAGATCCATTTTTTCTAATAATGAACACATTTACGACGAACATGCAAATGTATTTGATACCATAATTATTTGATTAGACATAAATTCTACTATCCACGAAGCCCGTTCACTATCATTTGCAGACCAAGACCCTTATCATTGATGGGACTCCAACCTTGTCATAACCATTTATCCTTGCTCAATTTATTTCCCAAAATTCATAACATGGTTCTCTTCCCAATATCCCTTAAGCAATAGAGATATTATATCTTCCAACCTTTCTAAAACCCTATGCAAAATAAATGGCATTACTATACTGAAAATATTTTGTATACCAAATTTTCTCTTAATTCAAACCTTGGATGAGAAAATCCATTAGGGGAGTTTTGAGGTCTGAAATGGGCCTCATAAGGGAAATAATAAAATAAGACTTATAATAATAAAATAAAAGTTCTAAATTTTGGAGGGGAAAAATAAAAAACTACTTTTTCTTATTGTATTTTTGGCATATCTCCTTATCTTTTCACCCAAATTTCAAGTTTTGGGGCTCATTGGATGCAGAATTTAATTCCGGATCCAACCCATATCCACACTGCATACTTCTAAAGTACCCGTGACACCCAAAAATGAAAATTTCAATAAAAAAACGTATTTTGATACTAAAATACATTTTTTCAATTGAAATTTTCATTTTTGGGTGTCGCGATTACCTTAAAAGTATGCAGTATGGGTATGAATTGGATGCAGAATTAAATTCCTCATCCAACAAGTCCTAAAAATCAAAATTTGGGTGAACCGATAAGGAGATATGCCAAAAATACGATAAGAAAATGTAGTTTTTTCTTTTTCCCTCGATTTGTTTTTACAAATTTTACCCTTATTGTTGACATCATCATCTTGAATCCTATTGGTTCTTATAAAATGAATTTTAATGGTACAATTTTTGTTTTGAGGCCCATGTTTTACTTCAAAACTCCCCTAATGCTTGCACCATCTTATCAAGATCTAATACCTTTTGACAAAAAACTTGTTTTTATTAAAACACATAGAAAAGGATATCTCTCTCCTTTTATCCCCTCCACCACATGATACCTTAATATTCTCTGAGATTCAAGTAAATCTATATCCTTTATTAGCATAGTACTGGTGTATGAAAACGAGATGAGAAAGTAGATTATACAATCTTAGGTTTTCCTTTTAGCCTTGAACCCTTATATTTCCTGGAAACAATTCTCCCAAATATGATCTCTATAACTTCTTAATTCAAGCAATCCATGAACAACTAAAAGAATTCCCATCCATCAGGATGTTCATATATCCCTCCTATATGTTTCATATATTTTTAGATCAAAACATTGAGCACTATAAGTGTTTGAATATGAATATGACATATGAAATTGGAAGCCTAGTTCCAGTATTTAATTGGAGTGATCTAATTCTAAGAAGACCCGACAAATATAATTATAAGGAGTTTAGCAACTGGTGATGAATATTACATACACTATTATTCATAACTCTTCACCCCCTATAATATTTCCTAAAAATAAAAAGTGCCTACAGTTTACCCCTGATACAATGATAGGTGACTTGTTTCTATATGACGAGTACACAATAATAAGAGTCTATGGTTTCTATATGAAGAGTATATAATAATCTTTGCGGATAATTTGGAAATTCAGAATACTGAATATAACCTCTTACATTTGACATTGTACCAATTATCTCTTGCCTACTAAAATGGATATATTTAAGTGGACTAGTTTTTATCATTTAAATCGTCATTCTTGTAATTCAAATCTCA
The DNA here is from genome assembly GCA_001517045.1 of Pseudotsuga menziesii. Taxonomy (NCBI): domain Eukaryota; kingdom Viridiplantae; phylum Streptophyta; class Pinopsida; order Pinales; family Pinaceae; genus Pseudotsuga; species Pseudotsuga menziesii. Next base: position 61,977 of record LPNX010734056.1, read on the forward strand.
ATCATTTTTGTCATATTTTGGATGTGATGTTAAATTAATCTAAAAGTTTTCTGATCATAAAAATTTATCATTTGTTTAGATGTTTTCTTAGACATTTGTTCGACTAACATAAATCCTTTTTACTAAATAACTTTTCAATTTAGTAGTTTGGAGCTCTCGTTGGAATTTCTCATTTTATGATAGGAAATGAGAGTTCAAGGAAACGATGGTAGGAAATTAGTATACCATATCACTCTAGACATGAAAGCATATATGTATATTAAAGAGGAGGATTCCATAACTAACAGGTACTAATAGGTACTACTAGAGTTCAACAAATTAGAGAAGAAGTAAATCGCCTCAAGAGGAACGACATCCTTGAAATATGTCACAAGGAGGCCCTATATTGGTTGAAAACGGGATTTTCTAAAATTTGAGATTACATGGTTTTCAATATGACATACATTTATTGCTTGGTCAAATCACTCATTTCACAATGGAAGAAACAAAATTTTAAATTCTTTGATATATTATGAGGAAATTAGACTTAATGGAAACAAACTACATTGTGCTAATTAGAGGGAATTGGGAGATTAAGGCTAGAGTGGCCTAAGGATAATTCAAAAAATAAGAAAATAGACAAAGGATATGTAGATGAAGTGTACATAGAACAACCACAAATTTTTGAAGTTGAATACAGAAGGACACATGTCTATAAACTAAAGAAGGCTCTCTATGGATTGAAGCAACTCCGAGAGGTTGGTATGGAAGAATTAATAGTTTTCTGACGAGCTTATGCTTTACCAAAAGTAAGGTTGATCCTGACCCTTAATGCAAGGTTATGGATGATGAACCTGCCATATTATTGTTGCACATGGATGAATTATTCCTAACAGGTAATGAGAAGTAAATCTCAGAATGTAAGAAGAAGCTTGCTATAGAATTTGAGATGAAAGACCTTGGCTTGATGCATTATTTTCTAGGCCTTGAAGCATGACAAAGGCTAGAAGCAATTTTCCTTAACCAAGAGAAGTATGTGATAGAAATCCTCTAAAGGTTTGACATGTTGGAATGTAACTCCATAGACACACCCATGGATACACACTTGAAGTTGTTGGTTGATGCTTCATCAGAATTAGTGGACGCGACACTATACTGGCATATTATTGGTTCGTTGATGTATCTGACAAATACCTGACCGTATATATTCTTTGTTGTGAACACCTTGAGTCAATAACTGGCTGAGCCCAGACACTTTCACTTGGTAGCTTCAAAGCATGTGATGATATACCTAAAAGGTATAGTAGACTATGGTCTCATTTATACTAGAGATCATGAATTCAGAATTTATGGTTATACAAATTTAGATTGGGTGGGAAGTGTCTCAGATAGAAATAGAACTTAAGGAGGATGTTCAGTCTAGGGTTAGCCACATTCTTATGGCTAAGAAGGAAGCAGTCTAGTGTTCCTCTCAGCACTGCAGAAGCATAATATATTGCAACTTGTTCTTCCAGTTGTGAATCCATATGGCTTCAGAAGTTATTGTCATATCTATTCGATCTGGAGATGGATGCCATCATGATTCTATGTGATAACCAAAGTTGAATGAAGATGAAAGAGAACCCGTGTTCCATGATAAGACAAAGAAAACAGAAATCCAGTACTTCTACATTCGTGACATGGTGCATAAGGTAGCTATAAAGCTCCAATATGTGAGCACAAATGAGCAGGTTGTAGACGTGTTGACTAAGCCTCTATCACATGTGAAGTTTGAACACTTGAGATACAAGATAGGTGTTTTCCGCAAGGACTTCCCTTGAAAAGGGGAGTAGTATTGATGATACTATGGTATCTTGCTCACAACAGGTAACTCAGTTGGGATTCATCATCCTTAGACTTGATCCTAAAATTTTGAAAGGAAGGATCATCTTAAATGATGATCTTGATAGACTTGATCCCATATTTTCAAAAGGAGGATCGTCCTATGTACGCATGTGTTAGTCGTGATTAGTATTGGTAACTCCATAAAGACTTGATACCATAATACACAAAGGAAAGATCGTTTGAGTGCCACAAATGTGTTGTCCATGGTCTTATAATTCCGAAAGGAAAATATCACCAATGTTTCTCATGATCCCATAAATATGAAAGGAAAGGATCACCAACATTTCTCATGATCTCGTAATTACAAAAGGAAAGGATCATCGGTGTTTCTCATGATCCCTTGATTCCAAAATGAAAGGATCACCCGTGTTGTCCATGATTCTGTAATTCTGAGAGGAAGGGTTATGATGATTGTAGATATACCTACTTCATTATCTTATCATAGATGATGTTACTCCATCCTTGATCTATTGATGTTGATGTTGTTATATCTGTCACATGACATTGTTGTTATCCCAGCTTTATGCTGATGAGCTAACCTCATGATTTCGTTGTTGTTGTTATTCCATTTATGCTGATGAGCCAACCTTGTGTTGTCGTTGTTGTTGTTATTCCAGTTTTATGTTGGCGAGCCAACCTCATGTTGTCGTTGTTAGTGATGTATCAGTTTTTATACTGAAGATGCTAATACTTCAGCTATGTACTGAAGATGATTATGATAATGATGATATTCCAACAGGTGATGATGATGCTCCAACTCCATGCTATAGGTGATGATGTTCCCGCAACATGCTGCATATGATGGTGTTCCAACAAATGATGATGATGCTCTAGATCCATGTTGCAGGTGATGATCTAGTTCCATGATGCATATGATGATGCTCCAACTCCATGCTACATATGATGATGTTCCAGTTCCATGTTGCAGATAATGATTCCATAGCTCCATGCTACATATGATGATACTCTAGCTCTGTGTTGTAGATGACGATGATTTTCAAAAATTCCAATGATCTATAGATGTACCATACAATGTTCAAAAATATGATGTTGATGATTCCTCCTCCCTCCTTTCTGTGATATCATGTAGAGCCACACCATTTATTGTTGTTGTTAGTAGAATACCATTCTTGTTAAGGGGTAGTGTTGAAATAATGTAGCTTTGAAGAATATTCTACTTGTACTTTACATTATTATTATTCCTCCATTGGGAGATGTCATTGATGTAAAAGGTCATGTAAAAGTCATGAGGTAAACCCTCTACTATAATTCAGGTCGATAGTACCAAAAAAATATTAATATAATTATTATTTTGAGTTTTCCTAGGTAGGTCGGTCCTTTCAGTTTTATAGGTCAGCCCAATTAGGTTAAATGTCAGTTAGGAGTTAGAATAAATAGGGAGGCACCCTACCTCATTTATACACACTCACTCACTCATGTATTGTGTAAGAGAGAGAAAGAAGGAAGGACAAAGAAGGATGGGGACAAGTGTCTTTGGTGTTTTGGCTCTTATGATGGGGTTTGCTCTCTCTCTCTCTCTCTCTCTCTCTCTCTCTCTCTTATGAGACCTTGTTCCTTGGTCCTTACATTATGGTAATCTATATTGAGGAAGTTTGGTTGGGTTTTTCCCTTTTGGGTTTCCCAGGGTAAATTGTTGTGTACCTTGTGATTTAATTTCTTTCAGTGATCCTCTTTATGTTGTTATTGTGAAAATGTATTAAATGCTTATAAAGTTAGGACTTAGGCTATAACAACATATAAAACACTAGTGGAAAGTGAGAGATTAGTGACTAGGAGGCTAAAAATTTTGGTCACCACAGTTTTTTTCAAGGGATAAATGACCAAAATTGATAAATTTAAGTGAGCTAACTAAAAAAGACCAAGATAAATGACCACTTTTGGTCACGTGAAAAAAATAAACTGAAAAAGACCAAGATAAATGACCAAATTTGGTCACGGGATATATAGACTAAAAATGACCACATAACAATTGGTCATTATTTTGTTATTTTTAGTTGTGTCACTCCAGCAATGGAAAATTATAGTTTTGACAATGAATTTGTACAATTTACTAAATTCTAACATGACATATGGATTCAGAGGGCGTCTCTGAATCCATTTGTTGTGTTAGAATTTAGTAAATTATAGACCCCTTCATGTGTCACAACTTAGATATTTACACCAATTTAACTATCATGATAAAAAACACTTGATACACTACTAAACTAGGAGTGGTTTTGAAACAATTTTTTAAGACAATAATTTAATTAGGTCTCTATTCTACCCATTTTTTTCTTTTCCTTTTCATTTAATTATTATGTCTCTGCACAACAGAGATATATATGAATCGATTAGTCTTATTAATCAATCTGTACTTTTGTCAAAATTTTCTTTCAAATTAATGTTAAACATTATAATGGAAGAAAAATAAATTTATGTTTTTTTTAAATTGTTAATTTATAAAACATCTTATTGGCCAACCAAATATTGACATTTGAATTGTGAATTGTGCCTACATCGTTGGCGGCGGGGTGACGTATATAGCGTTGGGTACTAGATTTTGGACCATGAATCCATCAATAGGATAATATTTTCATATATTCTTCCATAAAAGCATAATAAATGAAAGCGTCATTCATATTAGTAATTATCACGCCAAAATCTCACACACTTATCGAATTTCACTACTTGTACTCCTGACATCAGATACAACCCAATTTAATGGGGAATAATAAGGTTGATTCCCATCCTGCATCCATTCTGTGCAATCCCTTGTACACATTTTTTCATGTCCCAAAAACTGCATTTTAACCATTTCATTACTGTGTGAAATGTACCATGCGCCCTAACTTGGGTAATTAATGTAACACATCAAAAGACTTTTCTTCCTTCCCCCATGAATTCTACTCATAGTATCATGATACCCATCATTGAATTATTTTTGTTTTAGTTGCATTTTAGTGAATGGTGGCTTAATTCAGTTTTGCATGGAGGAATGGAAGACTAGTATGTGATCAGAGTAGACATAGTTCTTATAAGCTAGTGAAGGTTTGAGTGAGAAATTTGTGCAAGAGTGGGAACATACCTTGATTTTGTAGCATTGAGTAAGGAGGAGAAATTGAATTTGAGCAATGGTGACCTGCGCAGAGTATCAGCAGGGTTTGTGAAAGTGTCCCACATAGTGCTTGAATTCTTGTTCTTTAAAGCAAAAGTGTCTTCCATAACAACATAAACGACACCACCATTAACATTATTCGTCTACCATAGGGTTTTTCCCTTTTCATCTTGTAATACAAGGTTCCCATTGTTCTTGAAATGGAGGAAATCCTGGGCACTAACCCTACAGTCCATACCAGTGTGGGGAATTTAAGGCTACTGTATGAAATTCCCACAATGTACATTCCATCAATTTCACTCGGTCGGAACCCCAAGTTGAACTTATTGCTTACAGAATGCCAGAGCCATTAATCTAAAGGTCTCAAGATTGAACCTGGTTCCAGCTTTCCATTATATCCATATGTAAATTTAATATTGAAAACCAAATATGATAGTAAAAGCATATAAATCATTGTGGGTATGGTTTGACCTGAAGATAACTCCACATGAACTAAATTTTTTACAGCTTGGCATTGATTAATGGAATCTCCTAATAATGACACGAATGGTTTCAGTGTTCAGAGTATAAGCCACACCCAACTTCTGAACAACCAAAAGAGTATCTGTAGGGTTTGTGAAAGTGTCCAATGATCAAGAGGGATTCAAAGGGGCCTGGTTCTGTGCACGACTTGTAAAAAAGCAGGGGGTAGGGTACTTGGTGGAGTATAGAGACCTTTTGAACAATGAGGATGACACAAAACAACTGAGGGAGATAGTATATGCGCTTCACATAAGTCCAAGCCCTCCGGAGACAAGTAAAGATCAATTTATTCTGTATGAGGAGGTTGATGCTTATAAGAATGATGGGTGTTGTCACGAAGGTCGTTAACAATCACGAGTATATAATATAATTCTTACAGACAAAATAAGAAATGATATTTAATCATGCCAACATGCACCCCCATCTCAAATTCATAGACAACAAATGGGTTGAAGCTTCCAAGGTATGCACATTATTTCTCTTCTTTCACTTCATGGGAATTGGTAGTGTTTTTTTAATGAATGACAAATTTTTTTCCCTTGGGTTAGTCCTCAAATGGATAAAGTGCTTTTAAGTCTATTGTTTTCCCATTGTTTTCTTATTTTTCTATAATGTCTTTTTTCTAATTTTTCTGTAATGTTTATTTCTTATTTCTTTCGTTGTCCAGGATACCCTATTCATGTCTGAAGATTTTTTTTTGAACACATTAGGTCCAAGTATCCTATTCTAGGATGGCATACTTTTAGGTTTGTCTGTGGACTTCTAAGTGGATTTTAATGTGTTGGGACCTCTGTCAATCATGATGCTGAGTTTCAGATGTTTTCCTTTATAACGATTATTACTGGTAATCTAGCAAGTGTTATAGATAGGATATTGTTCCTGAGTTGTGAATATTAGATAGGTAATCATTCAAGGGGAGGGCTATGGATGGGTTTAATTATTGTCACAATGCTTTATCTATCATCTTAAATTCCCCAGAGACCTTAAAGTTCTTGAGAATACTAAATGAGGAATTTTTACTTTTATTAGAATTGAAAGTGTTCTAGAATGACTGAACATGCTCCAATTTTATTGATATTATATTACATTCCTTGGTTATTCTAGCTAAGAACCAACATTAATGGGGATTGATTATATTCTACTCTGAATTCCTCTTATTTATCCTTGGTCGATTCGATTTTAAATTGATAGAGTTAGGGATCAATGGATGCATCATACATTTTAGATTCCCATGTTCTATTGCGGCTTGGGTGATACGCTGACAAGTAATGTCCCACTCTTCCAATGATGTGGATTTTCCTTGAAACTAGTCACTTTGTGGTGCTAGGCAAGTATATGAATACAATCTCTTGCAAAAAAGTGTAAATCCATTGGTAAAATTCTCGAAATAAGGCACACCTTAGTTAAAATGGTTTGAACTCAATGGAACCCAATTTAATCACTTTCTGCAATGTGTAGAATTCAGACTGAATAAACATTTCCTATGACATCTCAGAAGAAAGCAAAATTGATGAATACCCAAGTTGGATAGTTAGTCCTTCTGATGTAAGGTATAGCTTATTGTTGATCGTTAGAATACCAAAAAAAATTTACATCATTGAAACATGAATCCAAGTTCCAATTTTATTTTTGGAAGATATCAAATGCTATTTGATGTGTTATGATCAATTCACATTCTTATAACAATATACAAATTTTCATGTTGTAGACCATATGCCACAAGCTTCATTTTTGAGCTAAAATATGCAACCATTTTGCAGTACCATGTTGATGCTATGAAGTAGTGATACAACATTCACTAAGCATTTAGTTCGAGCTTAGACTACTTGGTCTTGGAACAATAATTGTTGATGAGATATGTGTGCTGTCCTAATATTGCCAAAATAATTCTGATATTTTCTTTTCTCAAAATTTCATAATCAAAAAAGGATTTTGAGTAAATTGAATCCATTTATATATTAAAAATACAAATTCAAAAAATAAAAAATTTGCAACTTAACTAAAAATTATATAATAAAAAATTATTTAAACTACTTTTCATCCCAAATATGAAAATAGATTTTTTTTAATGTGAAAATCTATATCCATGTAGTTTGACTTTGTTTTATTTTTTTTATTTTTTCCTCGAAAAATAAGAGGTTTAAGTTATATAATATCCTCACATGCATACACACATATTTAATTACTCCTTCACAGATTCATTATACCACCATTCACTCATTTTATTCTCAAGCCTTTTAAAACCCTAGACATTGTATTCGATACATTATTGCTAATGATCACACATTTGAGAGAAAACGTTGTTTCAGATTTTAGGCTCTGCTAGTATTCGTGTTAGGTCTTGTAAGGTCTTAGAAAGTTAGAACATTAAGCAAATTATTTTTTAGATTCTTACCTAAATACTAATTTCCTTCTAGCCAAAGTATGATATTTGTTCAAACTTCAAACATGTATTTAGGTTTGAAGTTGTGGTGCCAGTCTTCTTCTTATTTCAAACTTTGGATCTTATATGGAATCAATTGGTATATGCAGTTTACTTTCAATCCAGATGGAATTTATTGCCATAAATCATTCTAGATAGAATTTTTTCACACTTTCATACCAATGTTATGGTCTGCTAGTTCTAGTTTACATTGCAGCTTCTTAAAGCAGAAAAGATCTATTTGTTTATTTTCATTAGCTAATTCTAAAAGGTTTCATCTTCTTTTAACAGGTAGCATTTTAGTTTGTAAATATGTTTCAACTAAGTTGCACGTATTTTAACATTTCACTTCTCATTTCAAATTTGATTTTAATTGATTTTCTTTGTAGGGAAAGCCACAATTGTTCCAATTTGTGCTCAACGAAAAGCAGGTGAAAATCTAGTATTAGTTTTTGAAGTTATGTTTATGATTTTTAAATATTGGTTATTAAATAATTTTGTCCTTTGAAAAAGGTCAAGGTGGCCAATAATCTTCTCCAAAGGAATTCCAAGGGAAGAGGAGCAAACCAGTTGAAGGGTTTCCCAATGTTTATTGGTCAAAATATTTGTATAGTCATGGCCACAATCAAGGGTGCCAGATGGTATGTTCTCTAATTTGACTTGTTTCCTCACAAGGGTAGTCTTTAATAAAAACTCCACAGCTATGCCTCCGCCCATATTTGATACATTATATAAGACAATTTAGGTTTTCTCTTTTTGTTTTTCTACTTTGATGCAATCACACTTAATGACTTGTAATCAGAGAAAATAGAAATATTCTCATACACTCATATTTTAAATTCCCATTTGAGTTATAATTCTCTCCAAGACTTGTATAAGGAGATCATCATAAAAATGATCGCCCAATTCATTTGGAAAATTTATTGCAACAATGTTTAATAATGTTGTAGAGGTACATGTAGGCTGCACCATGGTCTAGGGTGCGTGAACCTGTCCCATGCTCTTGTCTATTGTACTGGATTTGGGAGAGAGTAACTCTAGGAAGAACCCAAATGAACCATTTTCTTCTATGAAGTACCTAGCTCTTCCCAGCTATCAAGTGGGGAGTTGACCACCAAATGGGTACTTGAACCTTGTTTTTGGGTTCTTTTAGGTACGTTTTGGTTCTTTTGGGTACTTTTTGGTTCTTTTGGGAGCTCAAGGGCCACATTCTCTACAACCAACTCCTTTTCTTCACTCTTCATCACAACTCCTAATTTCTACAACATGGACCACAACTTATCATTTTGATCATTCATACAAATATTGATGATTTGCTTAATAGGTTCATATATGAATTGAGCAAATCCCATTTTTCAGCTTATTGAACCTCTATTATTGGATTTCCATTTCTTGGTAGTCAGATCAAAGAAGTTTTTACCCCACAACCTCTCCATCATATTTCCTTCATCCACACCAAACTTTGAAGCATACATTTTTAAATTTTTTGTCAAAGTGAACTCCCACCCATGAAGACATGCTGAGAATGCAACTGTACATTTTTCATGATAAACTTGGCAATCACCAAGAAGAGGATATTCACAAGTATCCATAATCACATTTTCATTTTTAATGACACGTGAAAAAAGTCTAGTAAGCTTCCTCTCCATCAACATGTAACTCAATAAAGCACCTGTGCATCTTGTTCATAGTGAGAACTGGCCTAATACTTTCTCCAAGATCTTGATGAAGAAGAGTTTCAGTCTAGACACAAACCCCTTCACTGCAATCTACCACAACCAGTGCACTGTCTGTGATTTGCAGGGATGTTGTAACATCTGAAGAGAAGTCAATATGCCTTGGTGAATCAATCAGATTTATCAAATATTCATTTCCCACTCTATCCCCCTTGAAATGTTTTATAGCTACATCCTCCATCTCATAATACAACGAGAGTCCAATTGACTTGATGGTGGTTCCATGTTCAGCTTCATCTGCATGAGTATTGGTCATCCTAACATCACCAGAAACTTCTTGAGAAATGATACCAGCTATTGCAACCAAAGAATCCGTGAGAGTGGATTTTTCTTCAGGACAACATAGAACCAAAAACAGTCACTCATGTACTGAAACCTAACATGAAAATCACATCAAAATGAAATAAGGAAATCCAAGAGAGACTAAAGTATAATACCATGGTCAACATGGGAAATAAAAGACATGTTTTGTATGTTATGTTTTCTGTCCAAAATCTTATGAATCTCTTCAGGAGTGAACTTCACTAACCAATCCTTTTCCCTATCCAAAAATCCAAAGGATTCATCAAAAGCATTCAATGTGTAACACTAAAGTAGTGCCATTGCTTGGATTCTTAGCTTGTGGGATCCTTGCATGTAATTTGGCAAGTGTAGCTATTGAATTCAATTGATATTTCATTTCCTTTCTTCTTTTACTAATGAAAAATTACATGCTACTTGTCCCCCCGCTTGGTTGCAAATTCCTTTTTGAACGAGTCCCATCCATTGATGGAATTTGTAGCAAGGGATTTATACCATGCCCATGCATTCCTCTCTAGAGTTCATGCAAATGTTTGTCTTCATGACCATGTCTTCGTACTCAATCTCCATGTTCTTTGTAACATTCAAAAAGGTAATCAAAGGATTACCAACTGAGATGGTGTCATTTCCTACAAAATTAGGAAGGTCTTCCTGTAGGCACATGAGGTTGATTAGGTATTGTAGCGAAAAATAATGGAGAATAAACACTAAGGGTAAACCTAGCAACCATGGTTGTAGTCTTTGATGAAGAAGCTGAAGAAATGGTGGATTCCTTACCACATAAGAACTTACCAAAATTCTACTAGTAGATGGAGGCATAAAAACTCTTTGGAATCAATTGAAATGCTTAAAGTGCTTTCTAGCCAAGGTGAGGATTTAGTTGATGACCCTTCTTGTGAGAAAAGTTGTTTGGGTTTGTTAAGTCCCATAACTGTACCTTGTGCCAGGTCATGTCATGGATATCTTACATTGTCTGTTAGGATAAAACCTTACAATAGTAGAGTTGTTAGGTCAGATAGAAAATAAAAGTCTAATAAATAAAATCTCACCAATGTCATGTAGCCACAAGCTACTAATGACCTGGGATTTCATGAATTATGTGGAAACAATGCCAATTTGTTAACATACAAATCTGCATCAACAAGACAGACACTTCAACATCATAACTCCAGGCAATGTAACCCTATCACCACTATATGCCTCTCCATTCTGGCTGGTTCCTTTTGGTCATAGAGGGTATCCCTAGGATGTTTGTGTGTTGTTCATTAGTGTATAAAATCTATGGGTAAATTAGAATTAACCTAGCACAATACTCTACACTCAAATCATCCAAAAGCACTTGAGAACATAGATTAAATTGTAAATTAAATAGCATATTTGGGATTGGTTTCCTAATTAAATATTTCACTAGAAAGAAGATGAAAGACCGGAGAATAATATGTGCCTTGAGTGGAAGAATAATTCAAAACAATTGCATGTGATTGAAAACAAAATCCCTGCATTAAGATTGCTCTCAGGGAACAACCACAAAATTCAAAGAGCTAGGGAAAAGGCATGGTTGAATCCATGTTATATATTAATTAAGAGGCAGAAATTAACCATAGACATAATACAGCAGGGGCTGCCCTGTCAATCTCTGGCATGCAGTAGTGGAAAATATGGTCAAGTATAGAGTTTCAACTTTCCATATGTGTCTCATCTTTCTGGAAAGTCGAATCCTTGTATCCTTCCCGAGTTATACCACACTATCACCTTGGTGCTTGGGACTTCACATTTTTGTGGGTGCTAGTTTTTTTTTGTAACATACCAAACTAGTGAAACCAAAGGGAGGGCATCAAATGTTTCAAACATCTATCTCTTAGAGAAACATGCCATACTCTTACATGATGCAATTTACCGATTTGGCAGTTCCAATTCGTTCCCTCAAATAGTTTCCTACAGTTTATAGTTTTTTTTGTAACAGATACTTCTTATATGTACAAGAGGACATATTTACAATCGCGCCCAAGGAGGGGAATTCAAATTACAATTTATAGTATTATACTTATGAAATAATAAATTTAAATTATGAAATCAAAATAAAATTCAAATAGATTATTAAGCTTGGATATATCATATTGTCAAACCATCAGTGTCATTTTTCAAAATGGAACATAAATACTTGGAAATCCTCTAAAATATGCCCTGAACTCTACCTAGAATGTATTGGGTGTGGCCGGCATGCCACTACATCCTCAATGAAGTCCCTGGCACAAAGAGAATGTTTCCTAGGTGCTTCCAAGTCATTGAAATGGCAAGAATGACATGTATGGGTTTTTCCCGGGGTGATGCCTCCTTGTGCAACATAGTTTTGTGCATATGAATTATGTTTATATTTCTATTAGAGATTGAATCTAGCCTTAACAGTTGATAATTAAAGAAAGAATTTAGTATGGAATGCCTTGATGTCCAAGGGAAACATCCAGGTATGTGACAGACCATGACTCCCGCATGGTCACATCCTCACCTAGCAGCAATTTGACCTTGTCTTGTTTTATACTCATGCATTTATTCCTTCTTCCCACCTCCCTAGCCTTTGATTGTGAGCCCTTTCTCTCTTTCCACCCTCTCACTAACACCTTGAGACAGAGGGATATGAGCTATAAAAATCTTTCTTGGATGTAGCTATCATATAGTCTTCCTCTCCATACTATGCATTCTGATTGATAACAGGGTCCAGAAGTTTTTCTAGATCGACATTTCCCTTGGGTTCAAGTGCAGGGTATTTCTGCAATGTACAATGAAGGAAGGGCTATGATACCTCTTCTATCTGCTCTGGAATGCCTCCAGTTTGTCCTGTACCCTTGAGTATTTTACTTCTTTGTACTTTTGTCAGATAAGGTACCTTCAAACCTCTTCCATCAAGCTCTGGATCAAACCCCCATACGTCTTCACCTTCAATTGAATTTAAGCCTGATGTGACATTCACTTTCAGATCCTCAGTAGGTAAAAACTTTCTTGTCTAATATAAAGGAAGGTTCCAACACTTCATAAAAAAACGTTGGTCACATTAAGGTATGAAAGTATAGGGACTTTTGGTTGTAAATGATTTTGATCCAGTATTGTCTATACTCATGGCCTTAGTTTCATCTCTTTTTCCTTTGGCGATTGTTCTAGTAATTCCTTACTTAACTTGAAGATAGACTTCACTAGCTCATCCTCGCTTTCAGTGAGAAATCTACTGAGTCCTCCTACTGCATTTTGTGCCAATCCCTTCTCCCATTACATGAGCACGGGAGTATGTTACAGTCAAGGATTTAGGCATACAATGAAGAATATTTGCTATTATTGTTCACCGATTCTTCTATGTGTAATGCGTTCCCAATATCTTTTCTCTGATTGACTATAAGATATTGTTGCCTTGGAGGATCTAAAACCATGATATTGTGATGTCATTTATGAACCCTCTATACTTCTTGTAATGATACTATGAAATGGATTCCTGATTTGGATCAGTAGAGCCCTGCTTCACAGATTCCTTGAGATTGCACCCTTGAACACATGGTTGACTTGCAATTATCCTCATACAAAGTGAATTACCTGCTCGTTTCCTCTTCCTCTATTTGTAGTTAACAATGTTCAATAACTTATCTCTTACTTTTTGACAAGTAATTCTATTGACACATAAAATTTGTTCTCAACTTTCTTGATTTACCTTGAATATTGTGAAATGTATATCATGTTTTTATTTTTGTTGCATGCAATTTTTTGTGTATTCTCCTCTAAGTAATTATAATTTATGAATCATGATACAATTATTTCATTTTAACAGGTAGGCTTCAAAATGTTCCTGGGGGTGACAGCAAGTGTGACTAATTGGGATGTAGATGGGACTGAATGCAGTCTTATCCTTGAGGACAATCCTCCTGTGAAAGTTTGTTGAGTTACCTGAGACTTGTCAAGGACTTTATTATTGTAATGTATTATGTGGTGTCATTCATGGAGCGCTTGAAATGGTAAGAGTTCAGCTTAGAATTTAAGAAGCTTGCTCTACAAGATGCATATTTGAATGCAAACCTCTTTTTTATTTATATTGTTTTTGCAAAGATCTATCAATAATTATATTATGGGGTTTCTTCATTTGAGTTTCTCATTTCATATTTCAATGATTACCAGAAACACAGGAAGTTCTTCGAAATAAATATTAGTTGTTATATAACATCCAGAAATAGAAATATATCCTCTTGAGAAACCTTAAAATATTTGAAGTTCGCACAAGTCTCTCCATATGGAAATTAATATTTCTCAGGCCTGCAAGCTTCAAAGTGCAAAAAAAACTAATATTAGAAGTACCATCACCATTTCTTTGTCAGTTACACTGCCATTTGCAATTTACTTTGATTTATTTCAAAATCTTATGGCCTTTTTATCCATAGTGACCATCTACGTATTCCACCTCGTTTAAAGTGTGCATGAGTTTCTCCATCTCAAAATCAATATTTGTAAGTGCCTCAAACATATGCCATATTCTTTAAAACATTCTCCATTAGTGGATCAAAAATAGGATTATGAGACCCTGTCATGATCTCCCCCTTCACCATGAGTAGAGAATATACATAATGGTTGGGTTAAAATTCCTCTTCTATGATGGCCTTTGTTAGGAAGCCTAGACGTTGCATGGCATTATGTGGGCTGCTTTGTTGAAGAAAAATAGAGTTATAATTGTATAGACAAATGTTTAATAATGATAAATTATTTTTTATATATTTTTTAAATTACTATTTCTGATCATTTTAGTGTTAATATTAAATAATCATATAGAACTATGTCGTGTGTCTATTGTAGAATGGTTTCATGGAGATGCATTGGGACTTAATCAGGAGAATGTTTTTAAATTATGTAGATTCAAGTGCCACAGATGTCGAAAGAAGAGTGGACCAGGGTTTCCACATGCTGGAAAATATTCTTCTGTCAAGAGAAAAAAGATGCCAATCAAAAGATCCCAAATGAATATTCATAGGGATTATTCTGACAATTTCAATGAAGTAGACAGTAATCCTTTGGATGTAATACATAACAAGCCTATACATGTTTTAGGTGAAATTTGGACAATATTAGATGGTGTAGAGAAAAAGCATGTGGCAGTCAAATCTGAACCTGTTTTTGAGAATGCTTCTTAGGCTCCCCTGTCGAGTAACCACCAGTACATTGCAGAGTCAAAAACATACCACCAATCAGAATGTAGTCCTCTTCTTGGTGCAGAAGATTTATCTCCTCAAGTGGAATGGGACTTTTATTTTAATGATTGTCTACGTGATGACCAAAAAATTGAGTTTAAAGAACCATCATTTGAATATATGGAACCTTATTATGAGAATGAACCACTATTTTCCTTTACAGAATTGCTGGAATCTGATCAGGTTGATTAAGTGGAAGATCTTGCTGATCTGTCTCAAGGAATTATTGAGAATTCATCTGATAGTTTATCTAATAATAAATAAATAAGTATAAGTTGTCAGTCTCTGGGAGTTGAACCTCAAGGTTTTCCTTACAATGGGCTTGCCATTCCATCAAGCACTGTAGAGAACATGGGATTTTAGCTACCAAATGATTTTTTGCAAGAAAATATTTTTCAATTACATGGAGCAACCAATAAATTAAACTTAGAGGAAAATCAATATCATGCTGCAGGCAATACTGTAAACTTCAAGGAATTTCAAATGCATGGCACAACCATCAAAGCAGTTCATAGGAAATAGGGAAGCCATGTAAAACCTATGGATTTACAGTGTTGCCTTCTGACTATTAGTGCAAAGTCTGTGGGATGGCCCTTCATCACCATTGTTATGAATGTAAACCTTTTGGTGTATGGACTACATTATGGTGGACATGTGATGGTTTCTAGGGTGGTTTGATCCAAGACAAAGGATTTTACCCATAAAAGTTTCTCTGTGATCAAACTGTTTCTATGTTTGTGAACTGATCCTGAAAATTTTTGGTCCAGTAACACAATCCAATTGTCCCTTCATTTTTGACTCTTTAAGGCTTGTAACATGGAAAATGATTTCACTCGTAATTTTCAGAATTTTTCCAGTGATTGTGTTGGGTTGGATTTTACTAGAACTGTAAAAAGAAGGCTTTTGGATTTACGTCTGTTAATAGAAAATTTCGTACTTATTTGTCCGTTGCTGGAGTTTTGTGGTTATTCCAAAAGGTGAGTCGAAACTTGTCCTTGAGTGTGATTCGTACTGTAGATAGTCATGATTCATAATGTTATGTTTGAAAATTGACCAGCCGAATAAGAATAATAATTTGTCATCCAGTTAGATTAAAAGTACCACCGACCACTATCCATTACTAAATTTTTCCTTGGGTTATTATTTGAAATCTCAAGGATATATTTATAATGCAACCACATATGTATTTTTGTTGGGGAAAGAACACCAGTTTGTTCATTAACATGATCATCATTTCACTCTACTAGGTTAAAGTTTCCAGCACCACAACCCTATATTTTTTATCATAAGATCCATCCAACACTAGATATTGTCACACCCTGTTGAGCTTGAAATATAGTCAAGACCATCCCTAGCACTAGAATCCTTTCATGCTGTAAAAGTATGATCATTGCCACTATATTGAATCTGAATATTTCACTGAAATTTGCCAATAATTTTCCCTGTAGTTTTAGTTCTTGTTCTACCTCATTACCAATTGTATAGTATTCTTGAGTGAAATCATGAGGATGGGATATTGCTTCATCCAATTTGTTAACATTCATAGCTTTTCCCTTTCTCGTTCTTGCATTTTAAATTCATTTAGATGATTAGAACCTTCAAATATTGGACAACTTTTAGCTACATATATGTCCTTCTTGTACTAATTTCTTGTTGATATTTAAACAAAGGAAAAATAAGAGACAATATATTTCCTTCCCTGTCCTCAAAAAAATCATCTAATCCTTAATTATCACTGCATTATCAAATTCTTTGTTCTATACATACATGAAAAACAGAAGATAATGAAGCAGAATTATTTCTAATAGAATTACCATTGCCTGATTTGATATGAAACTTGGGGATGTTATAACTAGGCTCTGGAGAGAACTCATATATACCTTCATCCTCCTAATATATTATTTTACTGTTGGAAAATTCAATGTATGCAAACTTTGCAACCTTCTCTAGAACATTTGCATTAAAATTTTGCAACGAGTAATTAGACCACAGGATTTGGATACTATTTGAAGAACCACAATCTAAAGGTGAGGCATGGATTTTCTACACATGGACTAATTAATGTTTTTAGTTACTTCCACTGTTCCACCAATTTCATCTCAATGATTGTTGTTAGGAAATTATGGCAATTGATACATTTTATTCCTTGTTTCAATGTTGGACATTGTTATCATAGTGGTTATTCATGATGATAAGAAGCAATTACCCTATACTTTCATGAGTATGAACTTATATTATCTATCTTTCAATCAGAGATGAAGATTAGGTAGCCATTTTTTCTTCCTGTAAATCACGTCTTCAAGAATTAGGGACTTTCTTTTTGGCTAAAATTTAAAATTGGGTGAATCATTGTATGATTCATACTGCAAACTAGTTGAAGTAGAAAGTCCTCTCCCAAAGAGAAACACTTTTAATGGTTGTAGAATAATTATAGCATCTAATAGACTCTCCCACTGTGAGTGCAATGTTGTGTTCTCTCCCACTGTGAGTGCAATGTTGTGTTTTGAAGGTCTGAATGGGCCTCTAAAAATTGTTGATTATATAAATGCTTGTATACCACCCTGTTTTCTGAATGAAAAGGGATAAATTGCAGCCCTGTGAAACAAACCATTCTAGTTGTACTAGTCATCCATTGATGAGAGGATGAAGGATCTGGTGAACAAACCATTAGCTTTTGAAGATGCACTTGTTTCTTTGTTTTACCACAGTGATCATACACTTCAAAGGCATGTAAAAACATTGCTAGGAAGCCCTATGTTACACCCCTATCATCCTAAACCAGCGTAGCTACCATCCCCTTTATCCCTAGCCAACGCATCCCTCAACGCAAGGCCATTTGCATCACTGATTTGGCCTCTAGAACCTAACATCCTGCCAAATCCCTTGGAATGTAAATCATATATGGCACTCCCTAATTTATTATGGGTTACACTCGCCTTGGCTTTTATGCTTTCCTCCATGATCCCAAGGCCATAAACCTTCAACGTAAGGGCTCTAGGCTCCTTATTCAACCATCTTCATACCTCTCATCCCTCCATAAACTTTTAACTACAGATTCATAAAGAAGGCAACCATCACCATATTTTCTCAGCGCATTTGACCGTACACCAACCTACCAACATCCCTTTGACACCTAAGCTATCAAATTTCAAACCTTGCACACCCTAGGCCCTAATACAGTCCAAAAGATCATTTTTGGTTAAACTTTGTCTAGTTTGTCTTCCCATAATTCCATCCTACCATAAGGAACCTACTTTATTGTGATTGTCTTCTCGATCAGCCATCTCTTGGACACCTAAAACATAAACACAAGAAGATCATAAATATTTACCATCTGATCTATTTTGGATGCTTATTTAATGGTAAAGATCAGTATTATTAATCTCTGCAACTTGTTGACAGTGTGCCCATAAGCATGAAATATGTATTTATCCTTTGACTGGACAGCTTGAATAGCACTTGTCATCTTTCCATGGTATTTATCTTGCATACTATTATACTAAAAATTGCATTCTTAAGTTGAATATTTTTATTGTGATTTTCATTGGCATTTGGCATACCTGGGTATTATCTCTATCCCACAGTGATACTTGGAATACATATTGGTTAATTGATTGCTTCTATTATTAGTATAATTTCGTAAGTGCAATTTTAGTATTGGAAACTTTCCCATAAACCAAATATGAACTACATATCACTACCTTGCAATTACAGTACTGACATTGGGATTGTGTTTATACTTGGTGCAAAAAATTTGGAATCCTTTTCATCACTCTTGAAATAGATAAATTGGGGATAGAATGCATATTGAAACATAAGAAGAGCTGCAATTTTCAACATCAGTACATGCTATGACAATCATATCTATTTTGGCGTTGGGCTTGCTTGAGGCATACATACTATGCACCTTTGAAATTTACACTTGATTTAATACTTCATTTTTGGAAAAAAATTCGGTCACCTTGACAGTTTTATTTCCTTGATATCTACAAGAGAATCGTGTTATTTTAAGCATTTGATGAGTTTTGGAACCATTCTGGAGCATAACTATTGTATAATCAACAAATCTGAATCATTTGGGCATATTGATTTAAAACTAGAAATTACTAACAGTGTAAATTCTCATTCCTTTTGGAAAGCACTATAAATTGATATTTGGAAACATATTTTTGTTTGGCATCATTGATTTTAGTACTTGGGGCATATTGCAGTTGTGTGAAAGTCATTGTTTACATTTACACTTGATTGGAAGATTCGTATGACATACATTTTCTTTGGCTTCATATGACATACATGATTGGAAGATTCTGTTTATGCAGCCATAAAATCTAATTCACAATAGTTTATTTTTACTGGTTGATAAGTGCAGCTGAGTAAAAATTAGACCACTTCTTCCTCCCTATCAAAAAAACCTGACGATGCCAAACCTAGAGTACTTAAGTGTCTCTGGTATTACTCACTTGATAGAGGTAAGCATGAGTTAATGTATGAAGTATCTTGTTGTATATATGATTTTTAAAAATTGACATAGTGATACTAAAATGAGCTGATAAATTATGAACATATAATATCAATGATTTCTCATACTAAAAATTGCATTCTTAAGTTGAAGATTTTTATTGTGATTTTCATTGGCAGTTGGCATACCTAGGTATTATCTTTGTCCCACAGTGATACTTGGCTACATATTGATTAATTGATTGCTTCTATTATCTATATATAATTTCATAATTGTAAGTTTAGTATTGGAACTTTCCCATAAACCAAATATGAACTACATATCACTACCTTGCAATTACAGTACTGAAATTGGGATTGTGTTTATACTTGGTGCAAAAACTTTGGAATCCTTTTCATCACTCTTGGGATTTTTAAAAATTGACATAGTGATACTAAAATGAGCTGATAAATTATGAACATATAATATCAATGATTTCTCATACTAAAAATTGCATTCTTAAGTTGAAGATTTTTATTGTGATTTTCATTGGCAGTTGGCATACCTAGGTATTATCTTTGTCCCACAGTGATACTTGGCTACATATTGATTAATTGATTGCTTCTATTATCTATATATAATTTCATAATTGTAAGTTTAGTATTGGAACTTTCCCATAAACCAAATATGAACTACATATCACTACCTTGCAATTACAGTACTGAAATTGGGATTGTGTTTATACTTGGTGCAAAAACTTTGGAATCCTTTTCATCACTCTTGAAGTAAATAAATTGGAGATAGAATGCAGAAACATAAGAAGAGATGCAATTTCCAACAATAGTACATGCTATGAAAGTCATATCCATTTTGTCGTTGGGTTTTCTTGAGGCATACATACTATGCACCGTTGAAATTTACACTTGATTTAATACTTCATTTCTGGAATTTGATTTGGTCACCTTGACAATTTTATTTCCTTGATATCTACAAGAGAATCATGTTATTTTAAGCATTTGATGAGTTTTGTAACCATTCTAGAACATAACTACTATATACTCAACAAATCTGAATCATTTGGGCATATTGATTTGAAACTAGAAATTATTGACAGTGTGAATTCTCCTTCCTTTTGGAAAGCACTATAAATCGATATTTGGAAACATATTTGTGTTTGGCATCACTGAGTTTAGTACTTTGGGCATATTGCAGTTGCGTGAAATTGATTGTTTACATTTACACATGATTGCAAGATTCGTATGACATACATTTTATTTGGATTCTTATGACATACGTGATTGCAAGATTCTGTTTATGCAGCCATAAAATCTAATTCACAATAGTTTATTTTTACGGGTTGATAAGTGCAGCTGAGCAAAAATTAGACTCACTTCTTCCTCCTTATCAAAAGTAGCTGAAGATGCCAAACCTATATTACTTGAGTGTCTCTGGTATTACTCACTTGGTAGACGTAAGCATGAGTTAAGGTATGAAGTATCTTGTTGTATATACCATTGCATAATGGTTTTTTATTTCTCGTACACCAAATAACTGCATGAAAGATAATACATTAATGTGTCTTAAATCCCAATTGTTTTGAATTCTTAATTTGAATTTGTTAGATTGGATTTTCCTATTTTGTACATGAACTTGGTTATTATTGTTAGCTATTGAACATTATAAATAATTTGCTTCATTGTTTTTCTACTTTATAGCTCATTGTTTTTCTATTGAGATTTTTTTATTGGATTTTTCAGGAGTGAACTTAACTAAGTGGGCCATTGAGTATAAAGAGCCTTTTGTTGGGGATTTGCCATTGACTATGAAGAGCCTATTACTTGGGTTTTCAAGCTGCTAAATACGGGTTAATTGAAGCTGTAGGGGGATCTAAGTATGGCTTAGCAGCAAAGTACAAGTGGGATGTTTTAGCCATTGTAATATTTTGAAAAGTTATCAATGTACTAGATGATTTTCATGTAAAATTATATGTAGATAGTTTTTTAGAAAACTCATATTTATTATAATACTTGAAATTTCATATATATAATACGGTTGTACATTTTATTATTTATAAGTGTTGTAATTAACTAATTAATGTGACATTGCATAATTCACATGTGTATTAGATGATGATAAATAATGTATGATTCTTTTTTTAATTTAAACATAATATCATATGAAAAATTTATATTGATTAATAATGGACACGATTAAAAATACTAAAATATAATAACCACACATAATAACACTAAAAATGACTAAATTAGTGACCAATAAATGATATTAATGACCAAAATTCACATATCAATGACCAAAAAACAGTTTTGGTGGCTAATTTATGATCTTTTATTGCGCGACCAAATTTGATCATATTCTAGTTTGTCATGTGGTCATTAATTTGGTCATATATTTGGTTATTGATTCAAATATATGACCAAATTAATGACCAATTAACAAGCTATAAATGACCAAAATAAAAATGACCAATTTTGGTCACGTAATAAAAGATAGTAAATTAGCTACTAGCGATTGCCAAACCAAAAGAGGTCATTGATATGCAGATTTTGGTCATTTTTTTAGTCAATAATCTCTCATTTTCCACTAGTGAAACTTAACAAACATTGTCTCCAATAGCTTCTATTTGTTCCTTAATATGGGATACCCTTGTGAAGTAATATTGGATGCTTTCTGATATCTGCATCTTCACACCATTGAGTTGAGTCCTCAAGGTCATCTTCACGTTGATATTATTTATTCATATAAGTTGGTCAATGCATCGAACATATACTTGGGAGTCTTCAAAGAGGATACACGTGAGATCAAATTGTCTTTGATGGAGATGGAAATAATCTTCTTGTTTTTGATCCATGCTAGCAAAAGGTGACACATTGGCACACATGTTAGTGTTGAATGTACAACATCAGGATCCATTCTCAAGACTTGTGAGTAATATCAAGTCGGGCTTGTGCATAATATCAAGTCTTATATATCCTCATATGTTGAGGTGGTGATGTTGTATTGTAAAGTCTTGTGAGAAATACAAAGGCTACATACTTGTGAGTAATATCAAGTCATGATTCTCATAGTAGGAATTTGATGATGTCGGCCTCTTTGCTCAAGTAATGGAAGAAACTATTAGTAGTAAACATGAAATATTAATGTATGTAATTAGTTAATGTAGATTATCTTTTTAAAAGAATAGATTACCTCAACTTGTTCCACATTACTTTGATTTGGTAGAAGGTACCTTGTGCCATCACAATCTTCATTTGAATATTTAGAGCCAATTAATTATGACAATTTTGCAAGCACGCTATGATATGGAAAGTGACTCTTCCTAGTCTTTTAGTCAATGAATTTAAAAGACAAACCTGTGGAAACGTGCTTGGGACAACTGGATCAAGAAGATCGAAGTAAGGATAGCAAGGATCAAACCTAACTAAGTTTCGTTGAAAAGGATCAAGAAGATCAAAGTGCTGCTACAAAGGATCAAGAAAATCAAAGTGTCGTCACAAAGGATCAAGTGATCGAGTGCTGCAGAAGATAAAGACTCGGTGTTGTAGAAGACAATGTTCTCGTACTGAAGACATTGAAGAGTAACTATTCCAGTTGCTGATTGTGAAAACTTCCTATGACATATAGATGTATCACCTTGATAATGTTGTAGATGATCTCTCTCTCCTTACTCCTGTAGTTGATGATGATGTTGTCAGTAGAATACCCTTCTCGTTAAGTGGGAGTGTTGAAATATCGTAACTTCAAAGGATATTCTAAATGTATTTTACTAATGTACCCAAAGGGAGATGTATTATTCCTCCGTTGGGATGTTACTATTGTATTTGGTCATCATAGAGTCATGAGATAAATCCTCCATTATAAGTTGGGTCAATAGTACCCTAATGAATGTTGTGAGTCTTCCTTGTTGAAGTTGTCCTAGTCAGTTAAGTGGGGCCGACTTGTTAGGTTGAAAGTCAAGTGACAAAAAGAGTATAAATATAGGAGTTGTGTTCCTCATTTAAAAACACACACTCACTTTTGTATAGTGCATGGAAGAGAGAGAGATATATATATGTTGGTAGAAGGTGCACCTGTCTGGGGTCTTGTCTTCTACTTTTGATACATCTTATACATAGGAAGTTTCGATGGGTTTTCTTAATTTTTATGTAAAGTAATGTTATCTCTCATTTAAAACAAACATTGTCAGTAAAATAGCATAATTCTTTGTCCATGATGATGATGATGATTAAGTGCATTGAGACCAACTTTGGTATATGGGAACTTAAGGAAAATGCTTGGTTTACTTTAAAATCTTGTTAGTGTGCTCAAAAAGCTTGCCAAGAAGCTTTCCAAGATCACTATAGTTTTGACAAGTTAGGAGGTTATAAAAGTTTGTATTGTAGCATATTTTAAGTCCTCATTTTTTTAGCTTCTCTTAAATATTACCAAATGAATGAACAAGAAAGATTATCAAATGAATGAAAAAAGAAAAGATAGAATACCAATGGGCATATTAATTAACTGAGTAATGAAATGCACAACAACAACAAAACCATAGATAGGATTAAATAACAACAAAACCATAAATTAAAGATTCACTAATTCTAGATAAAGTGACCAAATCAACTAATCAACCAACTAACTAATTAATAACTATTGACCATAATGAACCAATAAACTAGTAAAATTACAATTCTTGATATCTCCTTGCTGAGGTTTCTCGATCTTTTTTATCCGATTCACTCATATTGTGGTTGTGATCACCGTTAGAATTTCATTTCATCTTTATCCTTCAAACTAAAAAAAAATTGACATTTTGAGTGTTTATCTCTCTAGTTACATAAAGTTTTATTAAAAGAGTTACCATGAGGTAGAATTCTTTTACTAATATTTTTTTTAATAAAAAATTAAGCAATGAAAAAATTAATTTTTATTATATACAAAAATCTAACAAAATTATTTAAAAATATAAAACAAACCAATTATTAACACCTACCAACATTATCATTTATACAATATACACTTTTTAACATCCATATTACGTACAGTTAAAATTTAAGTTTAGGTTTAGAACAGGTTTCAAAGTTCAACCTCTCAAAAAAAAATATAACAACTGCTAGCTAAACGTTGTCAGTGATTCTATGACGTGTCCAATTGTGCGATTGAAGTACAATATTAACATTTTTTTTAAAAATCGAATTTGAAGCTATAAATAACTATTGGTTTTCTTGATTGAACTTTGAATAGGTGACATCGAAAAACAGCAGCCAAGGCGAAAATCAAATGCCCTTTTATGTTGGTGCCATGGTGACATCGACGCAATAATGCTGACATGGATGCAGATGCACAGAACATTGAATTTGATTACGTGTGTAATCTTTTTTAATGCAATATGAAATACTGTACTGCTAAAAATTTTTTACAAAAGGATGCTAATACATGGATTTAGAAAATGAAGGCTAATATGTGATAATCCAATTTTGGATAAAGATATTACAACAATATAGACGTATTGAATGTATTATATTTATTTTGTCTGTTGTTTTTCCAGGATCTATACATACACTTTAATTTGCTTGATAATAATATTATAAAGGATTATATATCTCCGATTAAGCTTTTCTGTTTCTACTTGATTAATTTTTAATCATCTTTTTAAAACAATAGACTACCTCAACTTGCTTTGCATTACTTTGAATTGGGAGAAGGTACTTTGTGCCATCACAATCTTTATTAGAATTTTTTGAGTCAATAAATTTTGACAATTTTGCAACCATGCTATGGTATAGAAAGTGACTCTTTTTTTGTATTTTAGTAAATGACTTAAAAGACAAAGAAGGATTAGGCCAAGTGTGTCTCCTTGGAGAGCACTAATTCTATTTGTGAAAAAGAATGATGGTATGCTCAGGTTGTGTATTGATTACAAACAACTGAACAAAGTCACTGTGAAGAATAAATATCATTTACCTCAAATTGATGACCTCTTTGATCAAATGAGAGAAGCACGGGTATTTTCCAAGATTGAATCGAGGTCTGGTTCCCATCAGGTAAGAATCAAGGATGAAGACATTCATAAAACAACCTTCAGAACAAGGTATGGACATTATGACTTTGTAGTGGTACCCTTTGGTCTCACAAATGCAAAAGCTACATTTATGTGTCTTATGAACAATGCTTTCAGCAGGTATTTGGACAAGTTTGTTCTAGTTTTCCTGGATGACATTTTTATCTATTCTAAGAATGAATAAGAGCATGAAGAACATTTGAAGATGACTTTGCAATTGCTAAGAGAGCATAAGTTGTATGCAAAGCTAAGAAAATGTGACTTCTATAACTATATAATTCACTTGGGTCACATTATCTCTGAGGAGGGCATATCTGTAGACCCTGAGAAGATTGAGGCCATTATGAATTGGCCTACTCCAAGAAATGTGACAGATGTAAGATCTTTTATGGGACTTGCAGGATACTACAAGAGATTCATTGAAGGATTCTCTAAGGTGGTACATCCCATCACTTCCTTGCAAAAGAAGGGGATAAAGTTTGAATGGATAGCAAGGTGTGAAGAAAGATTTCGGCAGTTGAAGAATCTTCTCACAAGTGCACCAGTTTTGAAAATTGTAGACCTAGAAAAAGATTTTGTGGTGTGTACTGATGCATGTAATTAAGGACTTGGAAGAGTTCTTATGCAAGACAACCACGTGGTATCTTATGAGTCAAGAAAGTTGAAGGATCATGAGAAGAAATATGCCATTCATGATTTAGAACTTGCAGCCATAGTATATGCTCTCAAGATGTGGAGGAATTACTTAATGGAAAAAAAGTTTGAGTTAAGGACAGATCACTGTGGTCTGAAATTTTTGTTTGATCAACCAAATCTAAATGCTAGGAAAGCTAGATGGCTGGAGTTTTTATGTGAGTTTGATTTTGAAATCAAACACATAAAAGGGAAAGAAAACAAAGTGGTTGATGCACTCAGCAGGAAAGTGCATGAAATGCACTTGGAATCTCTTAGTATTTTCCAATCATATTTGAGACAACAGATTGCTAATCATACTGCTGAAGATGAAATGTATGTGCATATAAAGGACAAATTGTAACAACAAAGTCTTGAGAAGAGGTATGACAAATATAAATTGGAAGAAGATGGACTTCTTACTCATAAAGGAAAAAATTATATTCAAAGTGTAGAAGATTTGAGGAGAATTATTATGGATGAGATCCATCAAGCTCCATATTCTAGTCACCTAGGATATCAGAAGACAATTGCTACAACCAAAAAGCAGTATTTTTGGCCAGGAATGAAGAAGGACATTGTTGAGTATATTTCAAAGTGCATGAAATGTCAGCAGGTGAAGGTTAGGCACACGGGGTCTTCACTTAGTGAAGCCATGTCATAGCACCTTCATTCGTGGGATATTAAAGAACACCCTTAATTTCACTACATATTGATAATTACTTGCAAAAATCCTTTTGTTGAGCCTCCTCCCAATACTTATTTTCAATTAAAAAACCTCTATTTTTACAATATATTCCTTATTTTTACTAGAAACCCCTTTTTATCCCCCCAATACCTATAAACCCCCATATCCTATTCCTCGCACCCCAATACCTACAATATATTGACCTTATTTTTCATAATTAAAAACCCCCCTGTATGAATGAATGTGATAAGATATTGCTCAACAAGGTGAATCTCCCGTGGTTGAGCATCAACACCCAGCAGGGCTATTGCAGCCTTTGCCAGTTCCAAAATGGAAATGGGAAGTTGTTTCCATGGATTTTACAACAGGATTTCCAATGACTTGGAGACAACATGATTCCATCATGGTTGTGGTGGAAAAGTTAACAAAGGAAGCACATTTTATACCAGTTAAGTCCACATATAAAACTGATGCCACTGCAAAAATATTCATGAAGGAGATTTTCAGATTGCATGGATTGCCTAAGGCAATAGTTTCTGACAGGAATCCTAAGTTCACTTCCAATTTTTGGAAGGGTCTGTTTGCAGATTTGGGCACAAAGTTGAACTTTAGCATTGCCTACCATCCTCATACTGATGGACAGATAGATAGAGTGAATCAAGTGCTTGAAGACATGCTTCACATGTATGTGATGGGCAAACCAACCAAGTGGGAAGATTACTTACAATTGGTAGAATTTGCCTATAATAATGGACATCAAGCATCCTTAAGGATGAGTCCATATGAAGCTTTGTATGGAAGAAGGTGTAGGACACCTGTGCCATGGGATAATCCAGTGAATAGGATTGTGCTTGGGCAATATTTTCTCAAGGAAATGGAGTAAAAGGTTGCAAAGATCAGGAAGAACCTGAATGCAACCCAAGACAGATAGAAAATCTATGCAGAAAAGCATAGAGTGCACAGAGAATTATGTGTTGGGGATCATGTTTACCTTAGAGTGAGGGAAAGGAAGAGCTCCCCGAGACTTGGAATTTGTGCCAAGTTGTCACCTAAATACTATGGTCCATTTGAAGTGCTTGAAAGAATAGGGCCAGTTGCATATAGACTTGCATTTCCTGCTAGCACTAGAGATCATAATGTTTTTCATTTTTCTTTGCTTAAGAAATATGTACATGGTCCTAACCATGTGATAAATTGGGATGCGATTTAGGTGGAACCCAAGGGAGAGTTCCAAACTGAGCCATTGTGCATCCTAGACAGGAAGGTCACAGTGCTCCAAAATCAAGATGTTGGATAGGTAAAGGTGCAGTGGGAGCACTACAGTCCTGAAGAGACTATGTGGGATCTGGAGGATGCCATGCGATTGGCACATCCATTTTTGTTCAGTTTTAAAGAGCACCAAGGGCGGTGCTAGTGTAGCATTTTTATTTAATTTTGTAAATCACTGAGGACAATGCTGTTGTAAGGGGGGATGGGAATGTAATACCCTGGTTTTGACCCCAAGGAGGAGGGGAATGTGTGCCCTGCTTTTAACCCCACGGTATTGAATTGTGCATGATGTATATATTGTATTCAAGGAATGGAGGTCAAGGCCAAGACCTTGCCATTGATTGATGTTTGGTGGATAGGTGATCAAGGTTGATACCTATGGTTTTGGTGCTAAGTCAAGCACAACATATATATTTTGATATATCATGTAAATGTACAAATTAATAAAATACCAATTCTAGCTATGGGACTTCAACATGAAAGAAATGGGGGCATGATTCCACAAAGGATAGTCTGGCGAGTTAGTCAAACCCCCTGATCCAATACAGTGTGACCAGATGTCAATAGGGAAACCCATGAATCCTCAACTACCTTTTGTCCTCTATCCTCAATCATTAATTTCTTCTAGAAGATGGATGGGGCAATTAATGCCTTGGGTAGAGCAAGGCATGGCAGTCCGATTACTTGAATGAGCAAGCCTGCAGTATGGGGGAAGTCGATTCTTGCTTCTACAGCAATAAAGCACATGATGTGTGTTAGTCTGTCCTTTCTCCCAGTCACAAGAAGTTTTTGTTGTTCCTGAGCGTCATGTTTGTTCATTATTCTCGACCATCCTGTTCATTCAACCATTCGATCATTCGGATCAGTTCGTTCATGCGCATTCTTGGTGGTTCAAAACCATCAATCACGAAAAAGGGTTCTATTGTGTTTTTGCTGAGTGAATGGGTAGTGGAGATCACTTGATTTTAAGAGAGTGTAGTCCTCTATAGTTTCCCTAGTGTTGTTTTTTAGTGGTTCATTATTTAGAATGGTTTTCTTACTCTCATGAGTCACAGAAGGTGTTTTTGCAGTGGTTTCCTTTGTTACAATGTCAGTGAATCCATGTTCTTATGTTTCCATGTGGTTTCCTGTGATGTGAATCCATGTTTTGGTCCAAAAGACTTAGGAGTGGGAGATGCCAAAATTGGCTGATAAAACTAGTGAAGAGAGGAACCTCATAGATAGATCAAGAGGGGTTGGAAGATCCTTACTACACGCCTTGAAGAGCACTGGAAGGGAAGGTAGAAGTGGAGGCCAATCCATATCTTGTGTAGTTGTCCATAGCTCTGTGGTTGAGATCACTAACTTAGGAATTCTACATTTCCACTGCTTTAGTAGCCTATTAAACCCAATTGTTTATTGGCTTGGTTGAACAGTCTGAGAAACCCAGCTAAAGGTTGTTTTTACTGTGTTTTGATGTGTATTGTTGTGAATGATGGTTTGGTTGTGTAATCTTGTGAAACCCACTTGTTTGGCTTGTTTTCCTCAGTAGCCCGTGAAACCCAATTGGTAGTTGGCTTGGTTGTTCCTTGTTGTGCATGTTGGCCATGTGTGTAATCCTTGGCTGGATAGTATGAGAAAACCAACTATAGGTTGGTCTAACTATGTTTTGATGTGTGTTATGAGTTCTGGCTATGTGTGAGCCTATTGTTTCTCTAGTTCCTTGTGGAAATCATGCCCAACTTAGGGGTGGCAGTGTGTTGAGAAATTAATGAACACACTGGCCTATGGTTGGGTGGAACATTGCAATGACATAGCTAGTTGTGGGACAACTTAATCATCAAGAGAATTATTGCTTGTCCTTCTTGTTTATGCATTGTAGTTGCTTATAAATGAAGTAGGAATTATTGTTGAATGAGTATCTATGTTATGCTTGTTTATGCCATGTATTTGTCTATGAATTTCTATGGTCATGTTGAAAGCTTGTTTATGATTAAGTAGAGGTTTACTTGTTTATGTTTCCCTACATTTTACTTCTATATATGCCATGTGTTTTTGCAATGCATTTTGCCTAAGTCCTTGGAGGCTAAAATCTTGGTTGTAGGATCAGAATGCATGTGATTTAGTGTTTCCTTGACTTGGAATCCACTTGGGGAAGGTAGAGGGTGGAAATCAAAAAAAAGAATAGGTGGACAAGGTAGCATGTGGGTTTTCCGCACTCCATGATCCGCCTGCAGAAGGAGGAGGGAAGAAGCGGAAAAGTGCAGAAAATTTCTAAGGAAAAGGTTAAAGTTATGACTTCTGAGCGGAAGGCAGAAAGAGGAAGTGTAGAAGGCAAAATAATGGTTGAACTTTTCCGTCAAATGTTAAGGTTCTGACTTCCAAGTTCCGAGCAGAAGATGGAAAGCAGAAGTGGGGAAGGAAAAATAATGGTTGAACTTTTTTATCGAATTTTAAACTTTCGACTTTCGAGTGAAAGACGGAAAGAAAAAGTGCGGAAGGCGGAATAATGGATGAACCTTTCTGTCGAATGTTAAAGTTTGGATTACCGAGTTCTAAGGTTGGAAAGGCAGAAAGTGGACACGCAGAAGGTGGAAGGCAGGAGAGTGGTCGAATATCTCCTTCCGAATGTTAAAGTTTGGATTCCCAAGTTCTAAGGTTGGAAAGGCAGAAAGTGGACACGCAGAAGGTGGAAGGTAGGAGAGTGGTCGAATATATCCTTCTCACATGGTGTTTCTGATTTTCGAGTTCTGAGTAGAAGGTAGAAAGAGGAAGTGCGTATGGAGGAGTGTGGAGAGAACAGGTTCAAGGCGAAAATGGTGCTTCTGACTACAGAAGGGATTTGTGAAGGGTAGAAATATTGTTACCGTGATTTCCAAGCCTGAGAATGAAGGTGAAAGAATGTGTTAACACTCATTCCCTGTGTTGCGAAAGGAGAACAAGGTTTTTTGAAGTAAAATTCTTAATAATTCTGCATTACGGGGTATGGGGACATTACAATTTGGGACAATGAGACCCCCCTGGGATAATTATTAGGTTATGGAGGAAAGGGATGGTATTGGTAGAGTATAGGGAAGGTATTCAGGTATTTTTCTCTATGGTGATCTTCATCTTAATCGATATCTAAAGGGAGAGTGGTAATAACATAACTCAACAAAGAAAAATGAGGCTTTTAGGATTGAAAAAGGAAGAGGCTTACCCAATTGTCTAGAAAACATGACTTCAATGGGTACAAAGACTCTAGGGAGATAATTTTCTACTCTAGACCTGAAAGAACCTTGAATCCAGTATCCAGAATATGAGAGTTATGCTCATTTGTGATTTTCCCTATGCGTCTTTTGATTGTTATGAAGCGTTTAATGTAGAACAAGTAATTAGATAGCCCTGAAAAACTTTTAACAGTTTGGTTGAGTCTTTTCTTAGGTTAGAAATAGTTCCACATTTTAATGATGAGCGATTGACTCTTTAAATATGAGTTCATTAAGGGGTGCATCCATGGAGCTGGGTTACACTTTTTGGCAAGGCGCTTTCAGAAAAAGCACAAAAATGTACCTCTAGGTTTTAAAAAAACTTCGATCTAGGTTTTAAAAAAACCTCGAACTAGGTTTTAAGACCTCAATTTAGGTTTTAAGAAAATCTTGATCGAAGTTTTAAGGCCACGATCGAGGTCCTTGTGCAAAAACATTTATAAAAAGAGGTTTAAATGGTAGCTCGATTGAGGGTTTAATAAAACCTCGATCGAGCTTATTTAAAAACCTTGATTGAGCTTATTTAAAAACCTCGATTGAGGGATGTTAATACCTCGATCGAGCTAATACCTCGATCGAGGGCCTAAAAATAGAGAATTATCCCTCTTATAGGAAAATCAATGTTTCTTTGTGTCTTCTAAGGGTGTAAACCCTGCCATTCATGGCACACAAATGAGCGGAGTTCATACCAATAGATTCATCACTGAATCCTCTATCCATTGAGATATCATGCATGCATTTTGGCATTCATATGGTTTTTTTTTTAATTAGTTCTAAAACTTACACTTAGAAAACCAGACAACAACTTCGAAGCAGCTCAAAGAAAAATACGCAGGGTAAAATATACACATCCAAAAATTTCTTAAAATTGGGCAGCCCACACATCGATGTATCCTCTTC
Organism: Pseudotsuga menziesii; assembly: GCA_001517045.1. Lineage (NCBI taxonomy): Eukaryota > Viridiplantae > Streptophyta > Pinopsida > Pinales > Pinaceae > Pseudotsuga > Pseudotsuga menziesii. The sequence goes on from LPNX010734056.1 coordinate 94,406, forward strand.
AAAAGGGTATCTTTGGTTTTTCTATTTTTGAAAACAGTGAAAAAAGAGCCGGGATGGACACACATGTGTATAAAATGATGCTGAAATCAGATGTGGTCACTTTCGAAAAATAATAAATAATTGTATATTGTGAAATAAATTAACAAAAAAATATGCAAACCATAGTACATTTTGTGTAGATCATGCTCATATATTTAAAAAAAAAATTATTAATGTAAGATTGAATTATTGGGGATGGACATGAGCCACTTATTAACTTCTTCAAATTTTTAAGGTCACACAGTTCATTAAATGAAAAATTTCACACATTAAATGACATCGGAATATTTAAAAAAAAATATCATTGGGAAGCCAACATAATATTCTACAATTTGTTTTTTAACTGCAAGTCGAAATTCACATGGCATATATGTGTTTCGAGGGATTTTATCTAGCACACGAGTAAAAAATTAGGTTTTCATCGCCAAAATTGGCCAAAAAGTATTACCCACCTTTATAGAATCACCCTAAATAGTTTTCCTTGTAGTGACACAATTTCATTTAAAATATTTATAAAGATGACATAAAAAACAAATGAAAAAGATGTTTACATAGTCTAACATCTATGTGTATTTGCACTTTACATATTCTATAACCATTTTTTTGTGGAATCCCCTCCATTATATCTTCCTTAATTAAAATGAAAACTCCATTCACCTTCGTTTGACTCCTCTAATCATGTATCTCATAAAGAAAATATGAATTTTTATATATAACTCCTTATAGTTGCAAGGGTTAGGACCATTCTCTTTTCGTGTCAAATAATGGAGACGGGTAAAATTTACCTAGAGAGAATATCTACATAAAAACCTCTCCTTTTTAGAATTATGGGCCAAATTCCCCACAAAAATTAAAATAAAGAGTAACTTCAAGCCTTGATAACGAATAAGAATTCTCCTAGATGGGGAAACAACCTTTTACAATATAACGAATTCATAAGATAAGATGGCGTCTCAATGCATTCAACGAGGCTCATCTGCACTCTCCACTCTCTATTGAGATAAATGAAATCCATGCATTCAACGAGGCTCATGATTGCTCTTCATATTTCGAAGAATACTTCATCAATGAATGGGTCACATTGGCTTTATATGACCAATGTATTCAATGAGGCTAGTCTTTATATGACATAGAATCCATTTGTTACTTGGATTCGGGATTGATTTTCAGATGACGTAGACTCTATTGGTTACTTTGATACCATCTTTGAGGATGACTTAGAATACTGAATATAACCTCTTACATTTGACATTGTACCGATTGTCTCTTTCCTGTTAGATAATGAAGCACACTAATTTTTATCATTTAAATCTTTATTCTTCTAATTCAAATCACAATCATTTTTGTTGATGTTAAATCATTTAAATCTTTATTCTTCTAATTCAAATCACAATCATTTTTGTTGATGTTAAATGAATCTAAATCATAAAATTTTATAGTTTGTTTGGATATTTTCTTAAACATTTATTTCATCAACACAGCGCTTTTTAGCTAAACATGTGAAATACCTTTTTCATTTTAGATTGTAATATTTTTTTCAATTTTTATTTAAAGTAATATCATTTCTCATTCAAAACAAACATTGTTAGTAAAATAGTATAATTTTTTGTTCATGGTGATGTTAATGATGATGATTAACGTTTATTGAGACCAACTTTGGTTTATGGGACCTTAAGAAGGAAAATGCTTGGTTAACTTTCAAATCTTGTACCTATGCTCAAAAAGCTTGCCGAGAAGCTTTCCTAGCTCATTATAGTTTTGGCAAGTTAGGAGGTTATAAAGGTTTGTATTGTAGCATATTTTAAGTTGGCATTTTTTTAATCTCCAATTTGTTAAGGTGTGTGTTCAAAATATTTTTAAAAGAGATGAATTCGCATTAATTTAATATGATATAAATTTTTATATACAATTTATGTCATTATTTACTAATGCATTAAAAGAGATTGAAGAAGAAGTATATATCAAACAACTGCAAGGGTTCGAGATTAATGATAAGAAGACTCATGTATGCAGAATAAAGAAGGCACTGTATGGACTAAAGCAAGCACCTAGAGTACGGTATGGAAGGATTGACAGATTTCTAATGAGCTTAGGCTTTACTAAAACTAAAGCAGACTCCAGCCTCTACTATAAAGTCGATGATGATGGAATTATCATTTTGTTACTATATGTAGATGATATTCTCTTAACAAGAGAAGATAACCCAATTAGCGAATGTAAGAAGAAGCTTGCCACATAATTTGAAATGAAAGACCTTGGAATGATGCATTACTTTCTAGGTCTTGAAGTATGGCAGTATCTAGATGAGATTTTCCTAAACCAAGGAAAATATATTGTAGAAATATTAAAGACATTTGGAATGTTAGATTGTAAAGCTATGACTACTCCGATGACCACAATTTTGAAGCTATTGAATGATGATACTTTAGAATTTGTTGATGCCACTCTATATAGACAGATTATTGGTTCACTAATGTACCTAACCAATACAAGACCAGATATATGTTTTGCAGTAAACAACTTAAGTCAGTATATGGTGAATCCTAAACACATTCACCTTATTGGGGAAAAACATGTGACGAGGTATCTAAAGGGGAATTTAGATTATGGGCTCAGATATGCATCTAGTAGTGAGATCAAATTACATGGATATGCAGATTTAGATTGGGTCGGAAATGTCAAAGATAGAAAAAGCACATCAAGATATTGTTTTAGTCTGGGATCAGGAATGATCTCTTGGTTCAGTAGAAACAATACGAGTATTGCACTTAGCATGGCAGAGGAAGAATACATTGCATCATGTTCAGCATGTAGCAAAGCAGTATGGCTTCAAAGATGTTAGCAGGACTATTCGATTCAAAGATAGATGTCACTGATATCCTTTGTGATAATCATAGTTGTATTAAGATTATGGAGAATCCTATGTTTCATGATAAGACAAAGCACATTGAGATCATATATCATTTCATCTGGGATATGGTTTAAAAGGGAGTTGTAAAGATCAAGTATGTTCCTACAAAAGAACAAGTAGCAGATGTGTTGACTAAGTCTCTGGCTCATGTAAAGTTTGAATACTTTCAAGACAAGCTTGGTGTAGTCCAAAAGTACCTCTCTCGAAAGAGGGAGTGACAGTAGTTGAATGATGGATGCAGTGGTGAGTAGCTTAGTCTAGAGGAGGGTATGTCTGGCTAGGATTGTTTGGCCCGAAAGGGTTAGTAAGCCAGATAAGGCCTGTCGATCCTAGGGGTATTAGTATGTATGGCTAGGCTTGTTTGGCTCGAAAGGGTTAGTAAACTAGACAAGGAGTGTTTGGTCCCCAGGGAGAACCATATTTCTAACTAGGATTGTTTGGCTCAAAAGAGTTAGTAAGTTAGACAAAATGTTCGAATGGATCCACCAGAGAACTCGCCGTGATGCTGCTCTGAGACATTGAAGGGAAAGATGTATCCTCGGTATTGCTATACTATTGGTTGTTGATGATTGTTGATGATGGTTGTTGAGATGTTTGATGATTTTCATAGTATTGTTATACTCTTGATTATTGATGATTGCTGATGATGATTGTTGAGACGATTGTTATAGTATTGTTATATTGATGATTGTTGAGATATGGTTGTTCAGTATTGTTGTGATGTCTATTTGCTTCGGTATTGATCAGTTGATTGATTGAGCGATCTTACTTTGATGACTGTTAATGTATGTTACCTCAGTATTCCTATACTGATGATGAATTTGATGATATAGCATTGGTTGTTGCTTGAGTTTTAGGACCAATGGGATAATGATGTTGTTGATGTTATTAGTATCCATACACAGATGTTGTAGATAATGATGTTACATATGATGTCTCAGTATTCACATGTTGATCCTATAGAAGAATTTTCGGTACTCATGTAGTAACGAGATAGAAGATGATTCAACATTTATACTCCGATGAGATAGACGATGATTCAATATTCACATATTGATGCTTCAAGAAGAAGATCCACGAAGATGACTCGGTATTCACATATTGATAGAAGATGTTCTAGAAGACATTTCAGTAGAAGATAATAGAAGATGTCCAAGAATGTATGAAAGACAAATATGACAGAAGATGATCCAGCTGAGATTGATGATGAAGATAATATACGATGTTCAAAAACTTTCTATGACATCTAGAGTCTCACCTGACAATTGTACAGTTGTTGTAGTAGTTGTGGATGTAGTTGAATACCTTCGTAGTTAAGAGCGGGTGTTAAATTATTGTAACTTCGGAATATACGAAAAGATGTATTGTATTTCTCCTTTGGGAGATGATTTTGGTCTTGTTAGTGTCATTGAAAGAAGCAATGTAAACCTCCAAATGTAAGTTTGGTCAATAGTACCCAAGTGTCAATATAATAAATGTTATTTGTGGTGTTAAGCCGTCAATTGGGCCCAGTGAGTTAGAGAAGTCGGCCCTGCTAGGTTAGAGTTCAAGTGAACTGAAGAATATAAATAGGGAGGTGCCCCCCTTCATTTGTGCTCACTCACTCAAGTTGTCTTATGTAACAAACTTAAATAACAACAACAAACAAACAAACAATATATATATATATATATATATATATATATATTGATATTAATAATTAATAAATGGTTATTAGTAAACTATTATAAAATGATGCATCCTTTCATGGATGGTATCCAAAGTGCCTTTACAATTAATATATATATGGCACTAGGCTTTGTAATCTTTCATCACCATTCATCTTTAATATTTATTTAATATTTTCAATATAGAATTATTTTTCATTGGTTGATTATTCAAGTGAGTAATCATTGAGAATATCCGGATACATATATTACATCTTAGAAAGAGAGAGAAGGATTAGTGCGCTAGAAAGGAGAGAGAAGAAATTGTGTGGGTTTTACACTGCACTGGTTGAGTTCTATACTAAGGAAGTTTTGTTGTGTTTTCTCCCTTGTGGTTTCCTTGAGGAAAATATTTGTGTTCTTATGTTCTTGTGTTTCTGTGCATGTTGTTCTTTCAATGATTTACTACTTACTAATTGTTTTAAGATATCATCTAGAAGTAATTTCTGGAAATTCAACAAGAATTGTAAATGTACCCTTTGTCTCCTATATATATATATCAAGGAGATCTAGTTTAGGATGATCTCATCATGTCTTGTATAGTTTATGCATTTAAAATGATGTTTCCCTCTCGAAGATGCTTCTTATTCATCACTTTACTTAATTCTTAAGGAATTGAATTACTCTCACTTTCTTATTTTATGCTCTTAAAGGATTGAATTACTCTCACTTTGTTATTTTATGCTCTTTTAAGAATTTAGTGCATAACAACCTATATCAAATATAATGGAATCATCCACAAATAAAAGGTGATTTATTGAGAGAGAAAAATCAATGTTGAATAATTTTAATCAACCTCTTCTACTATAACTTATAAAAATTGTGTTGAGACCCTAAAAAATGATGAAAAAAATGGAGGAGACAATGTGAAAACTTTCTTTAACCCTTGAATGATATAAAAAATATAAATCTTAATTCATTAATAAGTACATAAAGAAATGAGAATATTTTACATCCTTCCATTCATTTAACCAACAATAAGTTAAAATCAAAGAAAAATACCATTAGCCTAAGGTGCATCCAAATTTCTTTATCGTGGCCTTTGGTCAAATCAATATTTATAAACATATTAAAGTTTTTTTTCATTTTTTATGAAATAAAATCCTTCTCAAAATACACCTACAACATTATGAACTAATTAATGATTATTTGGTTACCCATAATGTTTTTAATAAATCTTTATGCACACGATTGAAGTTAGTTTTGTGGAAATGAATTTTACAATAAACAACATTATAAATTAATTAATGATTGTTTGGTTACCCATCATGTTTTCAACAAATCCGTATTAAGAAGGTGTTTTTAACAAATCCTTATAAAGAAGGTTGAAGTTAGTTTTATAGAAATGAATTGTACAATAATTTTTGTAAACAACATTACATAGAAAAAGTGAATTGCATTATTCTTATTGTAAGAAGGAAGAAAAAAGGCAGGAAAAAATAAATAAGGAGATTTTAGAACGAGCATAGACGTTGCATGGAAGCAAAATGAAAAGCAATGTTGTTGGAAGCCAAGTTGAAGTTGAAGCTGAAGCTGAAGCCCGGCCAAACTTGACCCGAGCTCAACCCAACGCTAAACTCGGTGCAAAGCCCGGCCTAATTTGAAATTGTAGCGTGGAACTGGCATTGGCGTTCTAGGGCCGACGCCTGCATGCAAGCATGAAACCAATCAAAAGTGCAGATGAAGTAAAACACAAAGTACATTAATATGTCCGTATCAGATAACTAGTTGTTTGAAAGACTGATTCACGGCATGGACCGATGCCTGCATGCAACCATTATCAGACCAACGCCATGCCATGCCAGCTTCACTCCACTGCAACTAACACTGTTATGAATCCTCCCAAAAATGCCCTAGCTAGGCCATTGTTATAAATCCACAACGCCATTCAGGCATTACAGGACCAATGTTTCCACTGGACTGGAGGGCAGCAGCATTCGCGGTCGGTTAAATAGGTAGGGATACAGCAGGCAGCCTCAGGTATTTCGAGTGGAGTATTTCCAATGGTGTGGAGGGAAGCAGGGTTTGCCATTAAACAGGTAGGATAATTACTGTACTGTTCTTATTAGTCCCTGCCATCGGCTAGCAGGGACTCTATGAAGTATTTTTCCTAAGTTTGCATTCAAACAAATTCATAGCCGCTTTTTCCACCTATCAATATCATTGATCCCTTAATTGAGGCCGCTTTCTCCACCAATCGGTAACATTGGCCACTTTCTCAACCAATCAAACATTTAAGGTTCTTATTTGGCCTCATAACGAGGCAGCCCGGTCATATTTTCTAACAAAGCTTATGATAAAGTGAGCTTTTTACTTGCAACTTTATAAAACCAAGTAATGTTAGAAGTATTTATCATTACTTCTTCTAACATTTACTGTTAGACTTCTATGCAGCAAAGAACACAGTTTTGCACTGTTGTGGCAAGTGTCTTTTGACATGACACATGTTTTATTGCAGTGTATTGCATGCACCGCTTGGTAGATTGGCTTAGGAGGGAAAGCAACTATAAGTAGCTCAGGCCGCACCTTCATTTCCATACTACTTGTTCTTATTTCCATGCTCCCCTCACAGTAACCTTCATAAATTTGAGATCTAGGAGACAGTCTAGCGTGGAGACCCTTCAGAAAGCTCATCCTGCAACTCCTCTTATTCTTAAAATCTAAGACCTGGAGCTCAGCCAGGAATCGAATCTGCTACAAACTCCTTGGGGGACCTGAATTCCCCACGGGCTTGAACAAAGAACCCTCTCTCAGGCAAGACGAACTGAATAGAGGAGTGGCAGTCTTCATTGCTAAGGTGAATAATGACATGAAGCTGCAACCAGAACAAACGCTCCTTCGTTACATGGAGATGGTGAATCGAGGTTCGGAAAATCAATTGTGATAACCTAAAGGTATATACTATCATGAGAATGTACAATGATGTCGCGAAATATAGAAAAGAAATGACTCAAATTATTTGTGATAACCCATTCACTATAACTATGCCATTGTTATTCCTTCAAAACTTTAATCTAATTAAATACAATTAAGGCAGTACTATATTGATACAGATCAAAAGTGTGATTCCACTAGATGGTGATCAACACTCAATTGACCATAATTCAACTACAACTCCTCTTCTGTTGTTTTTCCATTGTCGTGGGTGTTCTTTCATGACATAAAGTTTGAACTGGTACGTAGTAACATTTATAAAAAGCATGGTTAGCCAACAACTTTTCTTTCTTTCTTTTGTTTAATGAAATGAAAGCACAGTTAGCTAGCAACCTTGTTTTTTTATATCTTTGTCATGTTGTTTCAAGCTTAATAGCAATGAGCATGACCTTAAAGTGGATTATAGATAGTATAATCATTTGATTAATTCATAGAGAAATTAGAACTGGGAATATAACTGCAAAGAGATAGACAATCCAGCCTATTGGGATTGACCACTGTCAATTACTTAGATTTTCACATATCGCATAAGAAAGAATTTATGTAAATCTGTAATATTCCTAGCATTTTGATGTTTACAGGAAATTTACCTTACCCTACATCAAAAACCTAAAAATAAGCGTGCTTGCTGATCGTAGTGCTCCTTTTCCTGCTTCACTCTCTCCTTCCTTTCTAATAGCAGCCTCTCCTTCCAAAATTCTTTGCACCTGCAATAGATTTTATAATGACAAAAAAATGTTAGACAATCTACAGAAATTTCAAGTAGAATCAATATTTTCAATAAATATAATCAACTAATTTCTGGCTTGTGGCTGGTGTACCCACGTGACAGTATAGTTTGCAAACTTACCTCCTTTGTGGCTTGCGGCTGGTGTACCCACGTGATAGGATACTTTGCAAACATATCTCCACGTTCTGGACTTGAGTTGGAGTACTCAATAAATGCATAAATAATCAGAGTTATGGTTGTCAAAATTGATTTATTTTGTAACCAATGAATATAATCAACCAATTTCTGGCTTGTCGCTGGTGTACCCACGTGACAGGATAGTTTGCAAACTTACCTCCTTTGTGGCTTGCGGCTGGTGTACCCACGTGATAGGATACTTTGCAAACATACCTCCACGTTCTGGAATTGAGTTGGAGTACTCAATAAATGCATAAATAATCAGAGTTATGGTTCTCAAAATTGATTTATTTTGTAACCAATTAAAAAAGATATTTTAAAAGATTTATAATTTCATCATATTACGTATAATATGTTGATTTTAATATTCAATTGTTTCTCCAGATGCAGATTGAGACAGTGACAAGCATCAAGCTCCTTCAAAGACGAGCAATGTTCAACACCTTGTAGCTCTCGTATCTCAAAACCAAGAATTAGTACTTAATTTTTAATTCTTTAACTGATTTAATTTGTGAATGATTAAAAAAAAATATTTTAAAATTATTTCCCATCTTGCTGCCATTAACAAACATAAATGATTAGCCTTTAAAAACTAAAACGTTCACACAGCCACCAGGAAGAGACAAAATTATAAGTGATAATGAAGAAGAAGAGAAAAATTTAAAAAAGAGAGGACTTGCTCGCATTGGGTTGGGTGAGCACGGCCACAGTCTTTGCTATCAGAAGATATGTTTGCAAATTGTTAACAAAGAGAAAGAGTTGATACAAATTGCAATAGAGCGAAGTTGCTCGCAAATTCAAAGGATGTCGGTCTGCTCGGTTGTCTGTCAAGTCCATATTTGAATTCTGTGTCTGCCCATGTTTGATTTCTCTAACAAACCTGTAAAACAAGAAGCACCAACACAGCATGATTTATGTTTTATAGTATTTATCTTTAAGTGAAAAGGGGGTTCTAATCCTATCTATAACTCTCTTATACTTCGTACCATAAACTAAATAAATATACTGTATATAGTATTGATATAATAGGTGCAATACCTGGTCGATAAGTTGAAGAGGGGCTGTATCTCATTTTCTAGTTCTTACGGTTTGTTTTTACAGGCCTATTTTGATCACATTTGTTCGAAAATGGCCACCTGCCTTGCGGCCTCTGCTCTGGCTTCGCTCCATTCGAATCTTGGCGCCACTAGGCATCTTTTGGGTTTTAACTCAAAGCCTAAGAGTGATCATAGTATCAAAGAACAGGAAACCATTCGCAATGTTTTGGAATTGTTGCATGCAAACCCCATGCCTCTTGTAGTCTGCAACTGCATATTCCGGCAATAATGGGAATCCGCCCTGCAACTGCATATTCTGGCAACAATGGGAATCCGCCCTGTAGCCGAATGCTTCAACTGGAGATTGGAAGCATCTCATCTGGCTTACATCGGCGTTTTGATAATTTTAGCTCTCTGGACATTATATTGAATGGCAAATCGCAGCCTTTACCATCACGCTTACCATGGAGCAAAGTAGCATAGTTCCCGCTAGCATAGTTCAGCTTTTCTTCATGACCATCCCCAGCTTATTCAATTGCCCTGTGGCTAGACCATGTATGCCATGCGTGTTTAGACGTGTAGACAATTTAGACATGTTTAGATCACTTGCATGCATGTGATACATGTCCGAATGCAAATATCAACGCCTTGCGCCCTTTCCAATCAATTCCAAAGCCAGCTAAATTATAAATGGATAAAAGGATAATAAAACAAAAAAATATCAACACAAATACAATATAGCTAAGATGAGAATATCCAACCCTTGTCCTCTTCGATAAATTCCAATCCCGTCTGCTATCTGCAATCAGATCTAAAACATGAATGCATGTAAAATATCTACAAAAATATCTCCATCTGTCACCATTGTTCTTCTATGTTAGTCATTGCATGCATAATTGTTTCATATAATATACGAAGCCGAATTAAGGGTTTCAAGAAAACGATTCTGAATATATTATTTTATGTAAAACTTAAAAGAGTATGTCCATTTAGTTTATTAGTTTTTCTATCAGTTAACAACACAATTAATAATGGGTGAATTGCATTAGGTCTATACTTTCACACCACAACGAAGAAAATGATTACCCGGCTGGCATTGCTTGGTATCCGATCTCGCATAGCATCCACAGGTCCTAGGCTGTTCAATTGGTTAGAGTTGAGGGAATGACTAGGCGTAACAGTGGTGAATGTCAATCTTACCATATTTTAAATAAAAAATCTAGCCAATGAATTAAAAACGATTTGATCTTCTTTTCATCTCAAAAATATTTTTTAGTTAAACTAATTTAATGCTTATCAGTGCCGATGTGTTTTGTTAATTGATTGAACTGAATAACGATGTACCGTGAATCAATCAGGTATCCTCAAGACAACTTCGACCGCCTCTGGATAGAATATTCTGGTCTGCCGAATTCATATATTGCAATTTCTGATGAGTCCATTTCAACTAACAATACGGCAGACCTTCCTCCAACTGCTGTCATGCAAAGCATGTGGATTTCAAAGAGTTCCCTCTTTGGGTTTCGCATAACACCACTGGCCAAGTCATTAGTGGTGTTGTATTTTGCAGAGATTGAAAGTCTAAATATGTCTGAGTCACGAACATTTTATGTCACCATAAATGGTGAGAGGAAGTCTGAAAACATAACTTTGATGCCAAAGTACTCTGCTTTGGAACTAGCTTTCCAATGCAATGAAACGACGTATCAAGTAAACCTTCTCCATTCCACTAACTCCAACCGTCCTCCTATAATGAACGCTATGGAGGTTTACTACATTGTTGATACGCAACCTGCGACAGATTCACAAGATAGTAAGTGCCCTCACTAAATTTCTCGACCTCAAAGTCCAGATATCATCATTCAATAACTAACCCAGTTGTCCTTAAAGTGCAGTTGATGCTCTTGATGCTATCAAAAGCTGGTTTAACATTAAAGATTGGATTTCTGATCCATGCTTTTTGAGCCCGTGGAAAGGAATTCGATGTGATAGCAGCTCTTCGGCGATACGAATTGTGCAAATGTAAGTGTAATTTTTAGATTTCTTTACAGCTTATAGGTGAAATTGGATGTGTTCATGATAATTGGTTTTGTTGCCAACGATTTGTCAAGATGAGTCTTACTGGATCAGTTCTGAACAATATTGGGCAGTTGACTGCATTACTTAATGTGTAAGCAGAATTTGAACGTTTTTCACTCTGTAATCTGTTAATAGCTCTCGAAGAAAACAAAATACACAAAATTCCAATGACAATTATAAAATATCTAAAGACTATAGGTGAAATGTTTCCAATGGCAAAGCAACTCTATAAAGCAAACAAAGCAACAAATCCCACTCTCATTGCAAAGTAACAAATCCATAAGGCAGGGACTTGTTGCTTTGCAACCACCCTTGTTCTAAATGTTTTCAAATGATTAGGCACTAGTAACCTGCTGCACATATTTGTAAATCTTTACAAACCCTTCCTCTTTTTTATTGTTTCCTTTCCCCTCTCTCTGGGGTTATTTTTACCATTCTTCCTTCATACTGGCTTTGTTCTAGCTTCTGTTAAATATTACCAAATGAATGAAAATAAAAGATTACCAAATGAATGAAAAAATAAAAGACTACATAATATAACAGCAAAACCAAATGAATGAAAAAGATAAGACTATATAACAACAATTTTTAAATCGAATTTGAAGCTATAAATAACTATTGGTTTTCTTGATTGAACTTTGAATAGGTGACATCGAAAAATAGTAGTAGTGAAGGCGAAAATCAAATGCCTTTTTATTTGGTGCCATGGGAGGAGGTGATCCTACATACAATCGAGCCCAATGAAAGAAGATACTGGCAGACAAACGAAAGAGGAGAAGAGTGGAGAATAATTTGCAGCCACCACCCAATTCTGGATTGGGATTTCGTCACGAGAGGCCACGACATCGACGCAATAATGCTCACATGGATGCAGTAGCAGGCCACGAAAAAGGCAAGTTGGGATACAAGCCGGCTGCAAACCAAGTGCAAAGGAAACTAACAGACTTTTTTCAAAGTATAAACCTATAGGCACGAAGAAATGGCAACAAGACCAAACACCGGAGGCCACAAAACGCTATACTTAAGCGTTGAAGCAAGATGGAGCAGAGAGAACACTCACGGAGGCCATGAGACTTGCAGACAGCCCAAAGGCTAGCGCAAACTATATAGAAGGAGAATGACAAGGGATAGGATTGCATCGGTTATGTATATCTCCAATACTTGGCCAGGAGAAAACCATGTGCCCTCAATAATACAAACCATGCAGTGGGTCGATTTCAATAGTTTGCCTGCAATCCAATAATATCCAATTATTTATTCAATGATTTTTAACAAACGATGCAGAAAAACTATAATGTATGCCTTTGTTATCACGTCATAAATCATACATATTGCTTATCATATGGTTGTTAGCTCATCATTGGCACATGGTTAACAACGTTAAGTTAACGTTGACCTAGCAAAAAGGTAATCACCCCTTAAACATTGGTTAATCCCGATTTTTGTTCATGCTTACAATGGGTAGGCTTATATAATACCTAACCATGACATATATGTATATAATTAATCCAAACTCATTTCTTATAAACCAACCCTCCAATGGTTATAATTTATAGAATTGAAATGAGAGTGGATAGCATAGTAAAGGGAAATATATTCATAATTTCCTTTACAATGTTAATTTTGGTTTAGACTTTAATAGACAATAGTTGTTCTCAACTTGACATTACTGGTAATTTTACCATGTCTATTATTTGGTAAGATGATTTTATGATCATACAAGATAACTGGTGCTTAGCATAGGATAGAAGGTTAATCATTATGGAAATATCTACCTTTGAAGTTGTTATGGATAGTAACTTAATACAAGAAAAGCATTATGGTAAAAATGAAAATTATATGGAATAATCTTACTTAAGTCCATAATCAATTGGAATAACATGGATGGACTTAGGATTAAGAAGTAAAAGACAAACAATTGTCTATGTGAAATAACGCAGTTGTTTATACACTAAGTACACTTTTAATAACAATAAGTTTTACAGGCTGGAAGCTTCTCTATAAAATGAAAGTATCGATTAGCTGGTTATTCAAGTAAATATTACGATAAAGTATATAATACATTAGTACATACAGTACAACTTTGACGAGGAAGCTAAAACTTGTTAATGAGTAACTAACGTGTACATATAAGTAATATGTTGATACTTACTATACTAGCAGGTTAAAAAGGAAATCAAATTCTATATTCTAATGAGAATTTTAATGTCTGTATTAAAAGTAGCTCTTCCATGTACATAAACCAATAGTACCATAAGTATAATATTGCAAGATATGCATATCAAAGTAGAAGTTACTATTTAGAAAAGATTACAAGTTAAAGTCATAGAAAGTATCTTTACTATCGCTATGTTCAATAAAGATAGGAACTCTTTTATTTTGAACCTTGCTGACAAACAATAACTGAAGAAAACAATTACTTTACCTCATTGAGTTGCTTGGAATTTATCAGCTTATCTGCTAAGCATTTTATTTGCAAATAGAAACACTTCTTGATACTTATGAATTTAAAATGTTTACTTGTTCGATCATACCTGTAAACCTGTAAGAACCAGTAATATTTCTGCGTTAGCATAAATGCTAAGTAAGTGCAGGATTCAAAGTTAGATTCCACCTACTTGTCATAAAACAGACTTATTAGCAAATTGAAATAAAACAATACGCAAGTAAACCTTATTCATGTTACAAAAAGGAAACTGTTTCAATTAACGTAATTGAATTTGATTACGTGTGTCATCTTTTTGGGCTTTTTTCTAAATGCAATATGAAATACTGTACTCCTAAAAAAAATTATTACAAAATGATGCTAATACATGGATTTAGAAAATGAAGGTTAATATGTGATATAATCCAATTTTGGGATAAAGATATTACATTACTGAATTATATTTATTTTGTTTGTTGTTTTTTCCAAGAAATAAACAAAGGTGATCTCAAATTTCTTTTAAAGAAAAAGCTTACAGAGAGTGACTTGGGTCGTTTAAGAAGAATGGTGATTCCCAAATGAAGATGTATTCTTTTAAGATATTGTGAACAATGTAACTTCAGTAGATTAAGCATGCTAGTTTTTCTTATGAGATTTTAAGCTTTGTGTGGGTTTATAACTCATAGAATCTTGCATTGCGTGGAGCCTAGTTTTGATTGTTTAATGTAAATATTAACCAAACAATACAAGGAAGGATGCTATTAGATGATTGAAATTAAAATCTGTAATTTTTTTATTTATAAATTGCTTTGTGCAGAAAGGAGCCGAAGCCCGGCCGAAGCCCATCTTCCTGCCTTCACTGACGAAAAAATAAAGTTGATGTCAATGGTGGACATGGATACCTTTCAGACATGGAGATTTAGATATTGGTATACTTGTTTTACTGTTTGAGTATTAAAATTTCCTTAATTAAAACTTATATTAGATTATAAAATAATATATTCTATAAGTTAAATTAAGGAACTGTTTTTTTAATGATGGCAAACAACAACAGCAGAATGTATATTTTAGAAAATATTGGTGAGTATTTATATCTATTTATATCTATAAATTTATAATTTACATAAGTTTATATCAATTTATAATGTATGTTTAATTATTTTAACAAACTGTTAAATAACTTGGTTTTTTTCTGTTGAAAAATTCTCCCACCTTAATTATACAAGAATTAGTTTCTTCAATCTCAAATTTTCTATCCCTAATATGCATGATTTGATTGCCTGGCTGAATGAATTGCAGGAGAATTTATTAATTCACATGACCTTAAACCAGGAGATTTTATCACCATATACAAAGACAATATCAATGGAAAATATGTAAGCGAGTTTGGATAGAATAAGTTTGGTTTGAAAATTGTATGAATTTGATGGTTATAAATATTCATTTTATTTTTTGAAAATCAACTCCAAAAATAATTATTGTTTTTTATCATTTTATGGATTCATTTTTTTGGTGCAAATTTAGGTGATTAAAGGAGAGAAGCTCCTAAATAATGAAAAAGCTCTGGACAATTCTGGTGAGGGAAATAGAGTTGATGCACTACAGAGTCTCGGCCTCGAACATAATAGAGACCCGAATGACGAAAACAGAAAGCCACAGAATTTAATGTTCCCTACTGAGGTCGATCCAGCTCCTGCATTCAATGAAGCTGGTGATTCGTCTCAATGGGCACATGATCTGCACCCTCCTCCACTGTCTATTGAGATAAATGAAATCCAGGCTCACGATTGCTCTTCATATTTCGAAGAAAAATACATCAATGAATGCGTCACATTAATATTGGCTTTATAAGAATCTATTTGTTACTCGGATTCGGGTTAGATGTTCAGATGACATAGACTCAAGGTGACTTTGATACCATCTTTGAGGAAGACTTTAGCTTCCACTTTGATCATCACTGCTAAAATGGAATTTAAATTTTCATTTTGGTAATTCAAATCACAATCATTTTTGTCTTAATTTGGATGTGATGTTTTTTTTTTTTTTCATAAAAAAAAGATCTTATATATTTGATATATAATAAAGGTATCATCGGATAATTACATAATGACGACAGGTCAACACTAGTCCATAACAGTACTTACATCTACTAAATAGAAAGTTTCTGACTTCTACCCATATCACCCTGTTTCCATAATACTCTGTCATCACCCATCAGGTATCCTACCATGGCTAATTATGTAATTTCCATTACATAATACTCCACAGATTTGTTAACCCATTATGAACCATAAGATATAACAATCTTATGCGTTCATACAGTTATGCCAAAAAACTAATAAGAACCAAAAAAGGTAAAAGCAGATGGATCACGTCCATCCCCACGGGCCACCAAAAAATGTCCAACCGGCCCCGCTAATGCCTGCTTAGATAATAGATCAGCATCATAATTGATCTCCCTATATACATGCTGGATGCTGATCTCCAAGAATTGACTCTTCAGCTGCAAAATACGATCCATCCAATAGGTAAGGAGAACCGCTTCCAAATGGATAATGCCTTTAAACCATTCTACAATAACCCGGGAGTCACCAGCAATTTGAATTGCATCTATGCCCAAATATCTAGCAAAGTGAAGAATACTCCACAATGCCAGTAATTCAGACCGTGTGTTGGTACCAAATCCACAATTCCATTTTATGTTAAATCTGCCCAGAATAGGTGATATGAGTATAGCCCCTACTCCACACTTGGTACCTCCATCCTGAGAGGCCACATCAAAGTAGCCTAAAGACATGTCATGTAGAAAAGCTGGTTGCTGAATAATACGAGATTTTTTCTTCCTGAACTGCTTGGGTCCCTCATTCCATATGATCTGTATCTTATTGACAATCTGAAGCGGAGTAGTATATACATTCCTGAAAATAAAGAAGATTCTTGCCAGCCAGATAAATCTACACATGTGAAATGGAATAGTCCTCATCTTACTGTCACTAGTTATCCAATTTCTGAAGGCCTGTGTAATATGTATTCCATGCCAAATAAGATCAGTTTCATATAAATGACCAATATGTTGCCAAACCTGCACAGAAAATGGGCAGTCAATCATCAAATGAGTAATACTTTCCTCAGCATCATGACATAACGAGCAAATTCCAGGACCCTCGAAGCCCTTTCTCTGGAGCATATTCCAAGTAAGAATACGTTCAGCCAACAATAACCAGGAGAATATCACCGTCTTTAGAGGAATTTTCCAACGCCAAACCTCCTTAAACCATATAGGAATACATCCCGAGAATGTGGTAGTAACAGAAGATGTATATGCCAGTGCCGCAGTGATAGTTCCGGTTTTCACATTCTTACTCCAGATCAGAGAATCTTTACAATGTTGCAGCCTTAATCCGGAGTTCCTAAGCCGGTATGTATATTCATTCCATTCAGTAGCCAGAGTTCCAGTAAGATTTAATTTCTGTGCATCCACCCATCGCATGAAGCTGTTATCATCAATATTATTTGCTACCTGTGCCAAAAAATATACCATTTTATCAAGCAAATGAGTCAATAGTGGATCCGATAGTCTGAAAGATCCATTCATACCCAAAATAGGGTCTCTTCCAACCCTTATGCTCCACCCGTCACCAGGTCGCCACGCCAACCACTGTTTCAGTATAGGCATCGCCTTTAGTAGTGCCCTCCATATATTCGAGATGTTTCTTTGGTCGTACTCAAAAAATCTGATCCATTCTGTAATCGGCCACCCCCGTATGTATTTGGCAGAGATCACCCGATGCCACAGGCATGGTACAAATATACACCGCCACAAGTTTTTTGCATTTAGTGCTCTTCCAAATTCACCAATGTCCTTTAGGCCCCATCCTCCACATTCTTTAGGCTTTGTCAATAAATCCCATCTTGCCAAGCAGATAGATGGCTTATCACTGCACCCAGACCATATGAATCTCGTCATTCTGCTCTGTATCAGTTTAAGAATAGCTTTCGGAATCCAGGAAAGGGAGAACCAATATACAGGAATGCTTTCCAGGACTGATTTAGTCAAGATGAGTCTACCGCTAATAGATAAAAAACGATGGCCCCACTTACCAATGCGTGTCTCAATCCTCTTAAGCAACCAAATCCAGTTCCTGATCTTATAGTCATTAGGCTTCAGAAAAAATCCCAAGTATCTGAATCCATGTTCAAGAGGCAGAATATCAATAGAAAAAAGATGGTGTAGTACCTCCAATTCACCAGGTGCCCACTTTGACTGATAAAATTTTGATTTGTTCGGACTAATGCTCATACTCGTAGCATCACAGAAAACATCAAGAGCTTTTTTGATAGCCTGCCATTCTCGATGGGAGCCCCCACCAAACAATAGGACGTCGTCCACAAATAACAGATGTGTTATAAAAATACTAGATGCCACCTCGATACCCACAATATCTCCATGCTCTGTTAATTCCTTTATCATCCTGCTGAAACCTTCTGCAATAAGTAGAAATAATAATGGCGACAACGGGCATCCCTGTCGCAAGCCCCTGGATGCCGAGAAAAAAGGAGTGGGATTTCCATTGACCAGTGTAGAAAAATTTGCAGAACTTACGCAACCCATAATCCAATTTGTAGTGTGCAAGGGTATACCAATCTGCAGAAGTACCAATCAAATAAAACCCCAGTCCACCTAATCATAAGCTTTAATGAGATCCAACTTCAATACGAGAGCTTTCTTATTTTTTAACTTAATGCTGTGTATAGTTTTTTGTGCAATGGCAATGGCATCAGTTATTTGGCGATTTTCAAGGAAACTGAACTGTTCATCAGAAATACCCAAGGACAGCCCCTTCTTCAGACGAGTAGCAATGATTTTAGTTATAATCTTATAAATCAGATTGCATAGAGAGATCGGCCGATATCTCGCAAAAGAGGAAGGCTTATCCGATTTTGGTATTAATGCCACAAATGTAGAGTTCAATGAGCCACAAAAATTGCCCTGAAGCCGAGATTCCTCCACCATAGCTAGAAGATCGGGTCCCACCAAATCAAAAAAATGAAGGAAAAATTCTATAGTCCATCCATCTGGCCTAGGACTCTTTGAGAGTTCAAATTCTTTCAGAGTGGAATGAATCTCTTTCAAGGTGACAGGTACATAGAGCCTCTCACCATCCAGTTCCCCAAACATCTGCGGGTACTTCATAATAAGTTCCATTTGAGCAACAATAGACAGGTTATCCTGTTTCTTATAAACAGAATTGAAGTATGTAAATGCCTCTATTTCAAGATCACCCTGTTTGCAAATAACAGACCCATCTTCCACTTGTAAATCCCAGATATGGTTATGAATCCTTCTAGCATTGGCATACTGATGATAAAATTTGGTGTTATAGTCACCACTCTCAATCCAATTTTGTCTACTTTTCTGGTGAGTCGTCTCCTCGTTCCTCTTCAGTATGGATTTCTGTGACTCAGAAAGGCATTTCAGCTGAGCACTGACCTCCTCATCACATATACCGGCCGGAAAGTCTATCATAATTTTAGCAATATCAGATTCAATAGCTTCTAACACCTCCAGGTCTCGCTTCTTTTGTATCTTTTCCCAATTCTTCACCTCAGCTTTGAGGAGCCTAAGTTTCATAACCAATATCCGCATAGGAGTATGATCATCATCCACCACCATAGTCTGCCACGTCGATCTCACAAACCGGTCAAAATTATCCATAGCCAGTCAAGTCGCATTAAATTTAAATGGATAATGGATATGTTCACCTTCCATTTCCCACTGGAACACAATAGGGAAATGATCAGAAATCTTTGATTGTACTACCCACAATCGGTAAGAATGAACCTGCTCTAGTAAATCCGCATTAAATGTGATGTTAAATGAATCGAAATTACAAAACTTTATAGTTTGTTTGGATATGATGGTTTAGACTTTGATCTTTTTTGTTAAAATGGAATTTAAATCTCATTCTTGTAATTCAAATCATAATCATTTGTGTCTTAATTTGAATGCGATGTTAAATGAATCTAAATCATAAAAAACTTTATAGTTTGTTTGGATGTTTCCTTAAACATTTATTTAACCAATATAGCTCTTTTTACTGAAGATGTTAAATACCTTTCATTTTAGATTGTAATTTTTTTCCTAGTTTTTATGTAAAGTAATATTATCTCTCATTTAAAACAAACATGGTGAGTAAAATAATTTAATTATTTGTACATGATGATGATGATTAACTTTATTGAGATCATGGGAACTTAAGGAAACTGCTTGGTTTACTTTAAAATCTAGTTAGTGTGCTCAAAAAGCATGCCAAGAAGCTTTCCAAGCTAACTATAGTTTTGACAAGTTAGGAGGTTATAAAAGTTTGTATTGTAGCATATTTTAAGTCTGCATTTTTTTTAGCTTCTCTTAAAGATTACGAAATGAATGAATACCAAATGAATGAACTAGAAAGATTATCAAATGAATGAAAAAGAAAAGATGGAACACTAGTGGGCATATTAATTAATTGACTAATGAAATGCATAACAACAACAAAACCATAAATTAAAAATTCACTGATTCTAGACCAGCGTAGATCCAAATAGGGATCAAATCTCTCGAGGTGCAAACCTCAACCAAAAGACACATCTTTTTATTTAAGGTCCACATATAATATTTTTATTATTGATTTTTAATATTATTTATGCCGACATATAATATTAAATTTTTTATTTTTTTATTTTGTTAGGAACTAACATTACAAGATTTCCTCATACATGGTTTTAAAACCATATGCAAAGCCCTCTTACAACTATGAGTTGTTTAGGAGGCCTTGCACATGATCTTCAAACCATTTGTAAGGCCCTCCTAAACCATGTACAATAAAACCATGGGTTGTTTAGAGGCCTTGCACATGCTTTTAAAACCATGTGTAAGGCCCTCCTAAACCATGTACAATAAAACCATGGGTTGTTTAGAAGGCCTTGCACATGGTTTTAAAACCATGTGCAAGGCCAACATTTTTTTGTGGATAATTCAATTTGTTATTTTTTATTATTTTGTTAGGTAGGAACATTACAACATGTGCCCCATATTGTGTTTTTTAGTGACCCACATTTTTTCATGGCCCACATTTATTTTGGCCTATAATTAAAAAAATTATTTTTTATTAAAAAAAGCAAAGTTAGGTAACGTTACAAGATCTTCCCCATACTGGGCTCTAGAGTGCCTCTAGACGCAATAAAGTGACCAAATCAACTAATCAACCAACTAACTAATTAATAACTATTGTAAAATTACACTTCTTGATATCTTCTGGCTGAGGTTTCTTGATCTTCTTTATCATATTCACTCAATGATGAGGGTTAGAATTTCATTTCATTTTTATCCTTCAAACTATTTTTTTTTTGACATTTTGAGTTTTTATCACGAAGTTACATAAAGTTTTATTAAAAAAGTTACCATGAGGTCGAATTCTTTTACTAATAGTTTTTTTAATAAAAAATTAAGCAATGAAAAAATTAGTTTTTATTATATACAAAAATCCAACAAAATTACTTAAAAGTAAAATAATAATATAAACCAATAATTAACACCCATCAACATGATCATTTCTACAATATACACTCATTAACGTCCATATTACCTGTAATTAAAATTTAGAGTTTAAAGCATGTTTCAAAATTCAACCTCTCTTTAAAAGAAAAATAACCTCTTTGTCGGTGATTCTATGACGCGTCCAATTGTGCTATTGAAGTACAATATTAACATGTTTTTTAAAATTTAAATCGAATTTGAAGCCATAAATAACGATTGGTTTTCTTGATTGAACTTTGAATAGGTCACGTCGAAAAACAGCAGCGAAGGCAAAACTCAAATGCCTTTTTATGTTGGTGTCATGGGAGGAGGAGATCCCACAACGCCATTCAGGCATTACAGGACCAGTTTCGAGTTAACCAGCGTTACCATTCTTCCTTCATACTGGCTTTGTTCTACCTTCTGTTAAAGATTACCTAATGAATGAACAAGAAAAGCTCAAATAGTAGGGGACGATATTGATTAACGAGGTAATGAAATGTATCCCGTTATTAATTAAATAAACCAAATATATATAAAATTCTGTAACAGCAAACCATGGTATATAGAAAATTCTATAAAAACAAAATCATAAATAAAAAATTCACTGGTTCTAAATAAGATGACCAAACTAAGCAACTAACTCACTAATTAATATACTACACTATTGACCATAATAAACCAATAAACTATTAACCATAATAAACCAATAAACTAATAAAATTACAATTCTTAGTTCAGCTTCCTATCTGCTATCTCCTTGCTGACGTTTCTTGATCTCTATGTACTTTCCTTCTCTCTTGTTTACTCGCCACCGGTTGACGTGGGTATCCATATTGCTGCATGATTGTATGGTTTCGATGATTGTATGGCTTCTCTGTTGTTTACTTCTCTGCATATTGCTGCATGATTGTATGGCTTCTCTGTTGTTTACTTCTCCGACTCCCTACCATAACCCAGAACACTCCATTCCAGGACTCTTAACAGAGTTACTCTTCAACTTCCACTATGAGGTATAATTATTATTTTATTAAAAAATGTAAATAATGAAAAAAATAATTTTTATTATTTACAAAATCTAATAAAATTATTTACCAAAACTAATACAAACCAATAATTAATACCCATGCAAAATAGCAAGTCCATAAATTTGATTATCCTTTTATTTAAGGGAAAGTTGTTTCTTCAGTCTTGAGTTCCAGTAGTTTTTGATATCATGACTTATTCTCCCAGCTTGCAACTGGGCTGCAATCTCAGACCACCTGTACAAAACTTTAAAGAAATGCTATGCTACTTGTACTCATGTTACAATATTAAAGAAATGTTGTTTATCTTTTTATGTATGAAACTATTAAGCTGGGTGAATATAGAGTATACGTGAGATAAACAACAATGCACCCAGCTTAATAGTTTCATAATGCACCCAGCTTAATAGTTTCATACATAGAAAGATAAACAACAATTGATCCATGTGCAAAATGCTTTTATGGTTAATCATTGAAACATGAGTACAACTAACATAGGACTTCTTGAACGCTTTGTGCAGGTGGCCTAGTTGCAAGCTGGGGGAACAGGTCATGATATCAAAAACCACTGCAACTTAAGACTGGAAAAAAACTTTCAGGTAAACACAAGGATCATCAAATCCATGGAGTTGCTAATCTCATGTCATGATGTTGTTGTAGTGTGGACGATTTATTTATTGAACCAATCAAAAGTGCAGCTTTAGTGCAGATGAAGTAAAACACAAAACACAAAGTATACATCACCACTATGAGAAAACTAGTTGTTTGAAAAACCGATTCGCCGCATCAGGGCATCAGACCAAAGCCATTTCCCTTTCCCCTAACTTTGGGGTTATTTTTACGATTCTTCCTTCATACTTAATTTCCTCTTTTCTATTATTTCCGTTCCCCTATCTTTGGGGTTATTTTTACTATTCTTCCTTCATACTTAATTTCCTCTTTTCTATTATTTTTGTTCCCCTATCTTTGGGGTTATTTTTACTATTCTTCCTTCATATTGGATGTGTCTTAGCTTTTGTTAAAGATTACCAAATATTACCAAATAAATGAAGAAGAAAATGAAGGAAGAAAAAATATACCAAAGATTACTAATAAAGAAGAAAATGAACGAAGAAGAAAGATGACCTAATGAATGGAAAAGAAAAATGCATTCTCATTATTAACCAAATGTATATATAGAACTACATAACAGTAAAACCATTGATCGATACCATGAGTGGTTCACGACCAAAACAACTACTCAACTAACTAACTAATACATTATTGACCCTAACTAATACACTATTGACCTTGGTGAACCAATGAACCAGTAAAATTACAATTCTTAACAACTTCCTCCCTCGCGTTTTTGTAAAAGAAAAAACATAGAAGAGAAGCACTAATGGCGTATTAATCGCCTTCTCAATATTAAGCAATATATAGGAAATACATAATGATAATCGTATGGAAATGCATAATGATAATACTATGGGAGAATACCATAGGTGACATAATACTATGGGTAACTAACTAACCACATGTGCCATCACATTCTTCAACACACCCCCTTAATCTCAATTCGTAATGAAATTTGTCCATCATTGACTAACTCATGGATGAAATGATAGCTAGTGTCAATATTTTTACTTTTTCTATGAAATACATTATGTTTGGACAATTGTATTGCAGAGCTATTATCACATAAAATAGAAGTGGGATCCTTTTTAGTGTGTCCCATATCCTTTAAAAGTCTTCTTAGCCATACTGCATGGCAAGTTGTTGTAGTGGTTTCTACATATTATGCTTCTGCAAAAGACATGCTAACAATGGGTTGTTTCTGAGATGCCCAAGAGATCAGAGTTGTACGAAAATGGAAAGCATAACCAAATGTGATTTTCCTATCATCAAGACTACCTGCAAAATCATTGTCAGTGTACCCTGTGAGAGTTTTGTTTTGTGTATGAGTGTACCAGAGTCCATATCCAAGTGTGCCTGCAACATATTTTAGAATTTTTTTCCAACTTTCCAGTGAGAGTCTTTGGGAGACTCCATAAATATGGAAATAAGACTGACAACATACATCAAATCAGGTCTAGTTGCATTCAAGTACATTAAACTGCCTACCATTTGTTTATAGAGTGTACTATTTACTGCTAGTTCATCATCATTCTTGGTTAACTTGGTACCAAGAGCTATGGGGGTTTCTGTTGGTTTACATTTATCCATTCTGAATCTGTGTAAAACATTAATAGTATACTTATGTTGGAAGATAAAAATACCTTTATCAGTTTGAGTAACATCTATACCAAGAAAGTACTTCATTAGTCTTAGATCAGTCATTTCAAATTCCTTTTTCATGACTGTCCTGAAAGCTTCAAGCTTCAAATTACCAGTGTAAATCATGTCATCAACATAAATACATACCATCAAAATTTTACTTTGCTGGGTGAGTGCACAAAGTTGAGGGGCCTTTTAGATGCAATGGTAGAGTGAAGTCAATCACTCTTGAACCATAAAATAGAAATTATCCCAAGCAATCCTGACCCTGCCAAGCCTAGTCCCAAGGCTACCAACATGCATGCCAATTAGGATATTAGACCAAAACATGCCTCTATTTTATTGAATCAAATCACGCTCCCGTTTTTCTTTGCATAAATACTTTTTGTAAAAACCTGTTTTTTATTTTAAAATGGGCCAAGCCCATCATTTTCCCTAATTTGAAATTAAACCAAAATAAATTAATTTATGGCCAATGGAAGCCAAAACCCCAATGGAAACCAATGGAAACCAAAACCCCAATGGAATTGGCCAATGGAAACCAAAACCCCAATTGAATCATAAAAATAAAATAATTTTGATTATTTACCAAAATTCATACCCAAAATTCACATGCCGAATGCAAACAAAAACCCCAACTAACTCATAAAAAAAACTTAATTTCACTATTTCCATATGCATATTCACAAGCATCCTTGTGAATCCATACCAAAATTCACAAATATGCAAGTTTGCATAAGTAATTTACTTTCCTAATGTAAACCAAAGCCCCAATTAACTCTTAAAAAACAAATGAACTTCACTATTTGCATATGTATAATCGCAAGCATCATTGTGAATCCAAACCAAAATTAATAAATATTAAAGGTTTGTCAATTATATTGCAAGCTTGCATACAACTAAAAAAAATCAAGTAGAATTCATATCTTCCCTAAAATACATAAACAAACATGGTAAATCCCTTGCCTCTATTCGAAATATTGAAGTTGGTCATCCAATAACATCAATAAACACCTTATAGTTTTGATGAAACTTCCTAATCCAAGTGTTAAAATAAGGTATAGAAGCTTCCCATGCTTAACAAATATGTCCTCTTGACTGAAGTGTACTTTTTGGTTAAGGTCAAGACAACAAAGTTCAACAATACGCTCTACGAACATGAAAATACATAGGTAGGTTGATGTGATTGATTACATGCCAATCACATACTATCATTCATGATAGAATCCAGTGGAAACCTTGCAACCATAAAATCCACTATACACAATTGTGCATTTAAAGTCTCTCATGGGCATAGAAAGAGGGAATAGAACTAAAATAACATCAAGTGGAATCCATACATGGCCCAAAATACATATAAACAAAGATATGCTAAATAGACTTTGGAGTCCAAAAAGCATCATGCTACAACAAATAATTACATATCTAACAAAATCGTTGCCTATACTAGGATTTTATTTATCAATAGCACACTATGCCGCCTATTCTAGGGTCTAGTCATTGCTTCTACTCGCAATCTGGGAGCTGGTCTCGCAAGGGCATTAGTTGGCACCTCTCAATTTCGATGAAACTTCATAATCCAAGCCTTAAAATAATCTAGAGGAGCTTCAAAATCAACATATGCACATAAGACATTATATGTACACATGCATATGGAAATTGGAATTAATACTTCAATTTAGGACATAAATTTAAAATGAAAAAAATGTTAAAAGTTTATTCTTTACTGTAAAATTCAAGATCATTTTTTAAATTTACATAATAGATTTAGTTTATATTGTTATTTGTCGTACATTAGTTTTACACTTTTCAATGCTTAGAGATGTCATTATATCATGTGTTTATATTTCTAATGATATTTTATTTATATTTATGATTGCAGTGGTTACTATGGATAACAATGATGAGATATTTAGGGTTATTGGCTATCTCAGAGATATTGGTTTTGCTTGGAGGGGTGGAGATGATCTTTGCTGCTCCTTGTTAGATTCATTGTTGACTATTGTTGATACGATCACAAGATCGGATGATGCTTTGTATAGCATCGCATCGTACATTGAGAGGAAAAGACAGCAATACGCTGCTGGGTTGAGCTACAACAAGGTAAAGAAGCTAAAAATAAACAAAGAACACATCTATACATTGTTTAGAGTTCTTGAAACGGATGAAATTCCATAGATCACCATGCCACATATTTCTATTGAGTGGTGCACCTTTCCACCCATTAGAGACGATTGGATGGATAGGTGGTACATGGTTTTTAAGATTCCCCCGCACAACAATAGGGAAGTACCGTTGTACTTCCTCTAGAAGTTGTATGCAGAGTTTGTGATGGGGAAACATGTCAACTATTTTGACATGTTGGGCTTCTAGGGAGTTGGTAGGGGGATGCCCCAACGCCGACCCAATTCTAGGCATAGAGATTCCAATCCAAAGATACCTGCAACTTGTTCCCATCTACTAAGGGTAGACATCCCTCCTGCACATGATATGGTTTCTTATACATAGGAGGCATTTCTAACTCTAGCTGAGATGGTCTCTCGACACATGACCACTATTGACCAGACAACGACCTCTTCCTTTGTTGGGGTACAACCAACAAATTCTAGTGGTAGAGGAACATCTATTGGCGGGGATAGACCGACATCCCATGTGCCTCAGAGCGAGCCACACATCTGCACAACATGTGGTAAATCATGGTCCCTAGGCCAAGACATGGTACCTCTACATTGACTGGTGGTTAGGCAAGGACATTGTCGAAACTCTATTATTGTTCAATTTTTAATTTTTCCATACTGTATGTAACATATTAAAAGATTCATAATCTATGCAATATTTACTCTTGCAGGAGATTGATGCCTCTCATGGGGGTGGTACTGCACCCGGTGTGGTTGTACTCAAGGCCCAAACAACTACCATTGAGGTAATATTTAAACATTTGTCATTTTGTTAATGCATGTGTTAGTCTTGATTAATTTGTTAAATTGTCTAATATTTACAATTTTTGAAGTTGCAGGAACCCCAGTTAGAACCTGATCTTGGAGACATTGATCTCAGCAAATACTCCAAGGTGGAATTTACAATTACTTGAAGAATGTAAGTACATGGTTAATGACTAAATCTTGTTCGAACTATTTAATTTTCTTACTGTACACTCCTTTATAGATTTCTAATATTTATAATTTTTAAACTTGCATGTGCTATCAGCATCTGAAGAGAGGCAAGAAATTGATGGAAGTGGTCACTTCCATGGGGGAGATATGTCCTAGGCAGGGGCAAGTATATTAAAACAGGTTAGTTTTTCAGTACATATTGTTCCATCCATTCAACTCCATGTATAACTATGGTAACACTTTATGACTACAGACATCATCGCAAATCCCTGCATCACCTCTTTGGTTTGGATCTTCCCGTAGTCCAAACATAGATAAGGGGGTTGTTTACACCAGATGACTCTTTTCCCTGAAAAGAGTGGGTGTCCACGAGGATCAACCTACTCCACGGTAATGTACACACTTCCAATGGCAGTTGCTAGTTATCTTTGAATTCACTTCACAACTAGTTTTTCTTAATGTTATTTTTGCATGTTTACAGCATCAAGATTTAGAATCATCCGTGCCAGACCTTAGTGAGGTTGTTGATGTTGTGTTCAGTGCTGCATCTATAATAGGGATAAGTCACACTGAGGTACATCTAGATAAATATTTGTAATTGTATAGTTCATTTGTATTGTTTATGGAGATGCACAATGTCTAACTATTTTATCATTTGGTGAATGTAGCCACACCCTGGTCCATTAGTGCGCGCAACTGAGGTTGATGTTCAACCTATGGATCCTCTTACTACTGAATAAACCCAACCTCTTCCCCATAGAAATGGTTTTTTAGGTGAGATGTTCATTTTTTACATAATTGATTAGTACTTTCTCATTCATGTACACGTTGATAATTGTTGAGATAATTGGCATATTTTTTTTATTCTCAAAGAAGCATTGCAGAGAGACTCTCTGCAATGTGGAGGGCACTAGAGGCATCTATACCTTGGACAGATGTAGTGATTCTTTGTTTTATGTACAATTGAGTCATATTAAATTTTCAATTTTTTTTTATTGCTCGACAGTACTAGTTTAGTTACCTGATCAAGAAATATTGTCATTGAGTTGCAGTCGCTAGAGATGGACAACGGTCGTGGATAGAGGAAACAAGCATCAAGGTCTAGGAAAAGCAAGAGAAATTTAGAGTTTTGATGTGTTAGTCCAAGGCAAATATGTATTTTTCTATACAATTCGGAGTTAGAGTATAGGGGCATGGTCTAGGACATATGTACTTTTGTTTGCACATGTACATCAAATATGTTTTTGATACATGTACATTGACAGGCCATATAATGGCCTTCTATTTTTGTATTATAAATTTTATGATATAAAAAATATTTCATATCAAGGCCCTTGAGATATTCATGGTTTAGTCTTTTAAGTGTGATTATACATGTGTGTTGATGTATATGTAGCTTCGGAATATATTCTTATATGTATTTTATATATTGTAACCCGATGTTTATTCCGGGATGTTTCTATTATGCATTTGAGTCATGTGGTCATGCCCCGATGTTCCGATCGGGAG
>LPNX010734060.1:0-15310 GCA_001517045.1 Pseudotsuga menziesii
GCTGCTATTACAACCTACAGGCGATAAAAAGTTGCAAATATATTCCTGAGTTGATGTGAGTGTATTTCAAAGTATTAAATACATATGTATATTTCATGTGCTGCTTTGTATTTTTCTCCTATCCTTTTACATATATATGAGAAAAGCAAAGCTGTTAGTGATTGATCATCTTCAGTTTTGTTTTCTAACAACAACATAATTTGCAATAAAAATGCTACAACTGAACTGTATAGCTAAGTAATACAAAAGTAGTAAATATTCGCAGAGTGGGAACTAGATATTCCAAAACCCATAAGGCTAACAAGCCCAATCAATGGTTTTGGAATAAGTGAAGGGTACATTTTTACTATGAAAATGACAAATGAGTTCAACAACAAACACAAACAACATTTGGGGATAAAGAGGGCTTAGTGCTCTTAATTAAATTCCAATCATATACCATCAAACATCATAGAATAAATTCCTAAAAAGTTGCAATCATGCAAGTCCTGAAATGATGAAATGTAAAAATGTTCAAGTCTACTGAATTTTGAATGAAACCTGAAATTCTACATTTTTCATATGACGTGCAGTCCACCTATTCTACTTGGTGTGAAATAGTCCAGTCCATCTATTATGGTAACATTGGTATTAATGTGGGATCTTGGGTTCAAAACCCCCTATGTAGGTGGATATTAGGCCTAGGATCATACATTTAGTGACACAGGGAACAAGGTTCAAAACCCCTATGTAGGTGCAAATGATACCAAGCACAAATCATAGATGATTTCACTAGAAGACACCCCAAATAGAATGGTATCTTAGCCAAAGGACAACTGTATGTTTTTATAAGAGAAAATTCTAAAGGAAAATAAATTGCAGCAGCACACTGATCTTGAAAAGTATGAGAAACTATTCTACTCCTTTCTATCCCCACAGATATTTGACATTTCTTCTGTCTATTCCTTCTGAAACTTTAGAAGTTCACTTAGCTCTATAGTTGCCCTCATGGGACTCTTTTGCAGGTGCCTGGGATTTTGGAGATCTGTTAAAGGGATCGTCTACAATGGGGGTCGTGAGCGGCATATAGAAACCCTTGGCATTTACCGACAGTGAATCTCAAAGGGTGGAGGAGCCAGCCCTCATGTGCTGAGCTGTACATGGTTCAAAATAAACACCATGAGCCATTAGAGGAAATTTCAACTCAAAATGGGCCTTTTAACTTTTCATCAAATTCCATGTCATCATGTGTTAGCCAATGAAATTGCTTTAAATTTGAAATACCGTATAGGTCTTAAACATTTTTTTTTAATATAATTTTGGGGATAGGTATCATAAAAAAACTACTTTTTTTGTTTGTATTTTTGACATATCTCCCTGTGTTTTTACTCAAATTTCGATCAGGAGAGCTCGTTGGATGCGGAATTAAATTATGCATCCAACGAGTACCCACTCGGCATACTTTTGACTGACCCCGCTACCCCAAAAACAAGAAATACCTGAAAAAATGAAATGATGATGTCATCATTCTGTTTTTTCAGGTATTTCTTGTTTTTGGGGTAGCGGGGTCCTTCAAAAGTATGCCGAGTGGGTACTCGTTGGATGTGGAATTTAATTCCACATCCAATGAGCTCTCCCGATAGAAATTTGAGTAAAAACACAGGGAGATCTCGAAAATAGGAACCAAAAAGTAGTTTTTTCTTTTCTTCCTCCAAAATTAATAAATATTATTTTATTATTTTAACTATTATTTTATTAATTCATTTTAGGAGGCCCATTTTGACTTGAAATTTCCTCTAATGATCACATGCATCTAGCTATAATATCAATACTATGTTGTTGTAGTTGTTATTAGTAACAATGCTAGTTTAGTTTTAACAATATTATTATATCTATAGTTTCATCAGAATAGGTGGTACATGAAAGGTTTTCTATGGATGTTAGCATATTTCATTCTTCGTGATTCTTTAAAATTTTGCGGCTACCTGTATAAATTTTTACATTAATTTGAAGGACAGTCTAAAATTCAATTGATTTGGACAGTAAAAAAATCATAATCTATGCTGAAGCTAGCTGCTAAGTAGATTTTGGTTGAACTTGAAATATGCACTTGTTAGTGTCTTATTGCTTGTTAGCTATTTCAGATGTAAAAGATGTATCCTGCAACTGTGTCAATGACATGTATTATAAAATGACAATGTGGCTGTCATGAAGTTAGTTTAACAGTCCCAGTATCTGTGTGGGAATCCAGCTTTGTGCCCTTTGGACCAAATTTCAACTCTTCATGAGTCTTAGGAAGCTAGCAGTTGCTGCAACACTGGAAAGGTAGTCCAACAGATGGTTAATGTACAGGTAAGGACACTTCATGTACGTTGAATTCATGATATTATCGCAGGTTCAAACACTAACCCATCACTAAGGATTAAAAATTGTTTAACAAGTCCCCCTCACTAATAAGGTACCTGAAAAACAATTGATATTGGATATTAAATGCTACAAATAGGAGGACTATGAGAAAAAATCTCCCAAAATAGATTGCTAATTAAATTTTAAAAATTGCTATTCCTTCAAGGCATTGGATGACTCCTTGAACAATGTGCTATGGGAAAATAGAGGTTGCCAGATAAGAGGCAACAATTAGAATCTTGCTGAATAACCTGGAAGCATTGAAATAGTAGCTTAGACCTGGAGAAAACTACAAGGGATGGACTCATCAAGAAAAGTATGAGCAAAGGCTGTTGGACAAGAGACAAGAATTAGGAGATTACAGAATAACCTGGCAGCATTGAAGCAGTTAGTAAGGCTGAGGGTAAACTATGGAGGTTGGGTACACATTCATAAAAAAAATGAGCTACTTACCAGAAATCCTAGCATTACCAGTAAATGATCTCTGAGGAGTGTGGGCATAAACTTCTACTATCTACTGGAATTCTGATCCATAGTGATCTAATACAAATGCCTCCAAAGGATGGACCTAAAGAGTAAAATATCTTGGGGAGAAAACAGATATCATACAAGAATACTTTAAATTTCTTGGTTGGAAATCTTGAAAAATGACAAGTAGGAACACTTGGTTGGGTAAATCCAGGAGAGCTATTGACATGAGAAATTGTACCAAGAGATGCTAACCAACATCCCATTGGCACACCCGCAATCACTAAAGAAGCATGCCAACTGTCACCAAACTTTTATCACAAAATAAGCATGTACTTTTAAATAAAAGGATAAGATGTGAGTTTGTCAAACAACTGGACTTCATCAACAGTTGTGTAATAACTAAAAGGTCGTTCCAACAACTGGCTGATTAGCTGTCAATTCAGCCTAGGCCAGGTGGTGGAGAGTAGGAGTGTTATCCTCATTTCAAGTTTCTCATAACATTTTACTAATAAAAAAGATTGGTATATTGATTTTGTTGAGGACAAATCCAACTCTAATTTTGTATTTGAGTGGTTGAGAAAATGAAGAGTTGAGAAGTGGGAAAGTTGAGATGAGAGGTAAGAGGTTGTTATTTATGATGATGTCCCTGGTTCACAGAAAAAATTATTTTCTGTTAGTTGGATAATGAATAAAATCCCACAGTTCAATGTTTTCCTTCAGTAATAATCAAATTTTAATTGCTGACAAGAAGTGCAAGAAGATGATTTATAAGTGCCAAAGATCAGGGTTTGTTTCAATTGGTGGATGTTAGAAAAAGTTGGCAGTTATCAAATTCATTATGCTTTATCTATTCATTTTCATGAAAGAGAGAAAGACACTTAAGGAGGGTGAATAGGAGGCAATGAAGTAAAATGGTTCTTTCTCAAAGAAGAAAACACAAAACGTTGATATCTTGAAGCGCCAAGATGTTGAAAATTTGATATTTTGGAATAAGTTGCAGACTGGTTAAACGGGTTGTTTTTATTTAGGGAGTATAGGGTGGTAACCAAGCTGAGTAACCAAGGATATAAGCCAATCCAAGTAGCCAAGTGAGTGGCTATGGATCCAGAGCCTTACTAGTCAGCTATGGAAGTGGGGGAAAGGGTCTAAGGGCATTCCTACCCATCAGAGGGAAACTTTCTTTTTGTTTTGCAACCTCTCTCTCCTGGCATTTAACCCTAAAACGAGAAGGTTTCAAAATATGTACGTCCTCCCCCACAAAAAAAACATGGATTCTTTGGGTTTTATATAAATTTTTACGCGGGTAATGAGCGCTCAGGATAACCCATTCAAATGAAAAGTTACACATATATATAGTCTGAGTTCAAGTTTAGCTCCGTAAGAAACCATAACTTGCAGTGCTGAGAAGGCGGCATATGTATTGGACAAAGTTGAAGATACTTACTTGGGGGTCACTGCTAATTTGGCCAAGAAGCCTTTAGGAAAGATTTCACAATTGTCTTGTGGGGATCATTTTCGACTATAAATTAGCAGTAACAAGACATAATCTTTGAATATGGGCTGAATCTAAGGGTTCAAATACATTTTTGGGCATGTTTCAGTCTTAAAAGGTGATGAATAACAACATAAAACTAGCTTTGGTAAATTCTAGTCTAATTTTGGGCATGAGCAGGGATGGTAAGAGAACTCATTTCTCATTTACAAACTATTTGGAGGGGTTTTGAGTGCATTGTGTGCCCTAGAATAACAATATAAAATTTTGATATAGCCTTTTGCATTAGAAAAGGTGACAAAAGTATAAACAATAGTCATAAAATCCTTAAAAAATCCAGGTTTGATGTGTGTTAGGGATTCATGTGTATGAAACGAAAGCCCTATAGGGGGTGATTTACCTGTGTGACCATTCATGCCTTGTTTGGAGTATTTTTCAACTCGTGTGGGGCACTCATGGCAAGTTTGGATAGGTTTGCATGGTAGATTGTGAAACAATTGTTGTAGTAGCATTTGGATCCTTCAGTCAAGTTGAATCCTTGAATCATTACACAAGTGGAATCCAACAAAGCGTTTGCTCCATATTTCTATGGAATTTAACTTAATAAAGGTGCACAATATGGAAGTTTATGAGAATTTTTGGAGCTTGGGTCTCCTTTTGTTTAGTATATGTGACTTCAGGAAATAAAATTATAAAGATAACCAGCAGGTTTTCTAGTTTTTCTCATAGAGATGAATATTTCAATTTGGAAATGTCCTATATGCTTGGAGGGGAGGTTGGATGAAACTAGTAAATACTTTTTTGTTGCTGTTTCAAAAGGCTTAGCTTTATAAGTCAATATAATGTACAAAGAGTAATCATTTACATTATTGAATTTCTTCTTACCACCACAATGAGGAAGGCAATCAAATCCAACTGGGCTGTAATAGTAGAGGACACAATGTACTCTCCTAGAAAGGAACGAAATCTAACTCCAGCTAGATTTTTATCATGGTGTAATGCATTTGATAACAATGTGGCTGTGTTAGATGGAAAACTACCTTATGAAATCTAACATACATTAGCTTTACTGACCTTGCAATGTTTTAAGAAAGAAAACTAACTCTAGCCATATTTCCATCATTGTGCATTGTGATTGATGACAATGTGGTTGTGCTAGATGAAAAGATACATTATAAAATCTAACACACATTAGATTTTACTTATCGTGCAATGATTTAAGGACGAAAGCTAACTCCAGCTTGATTTCTATCATGGTGCAATGTGACCAATGACGATGTGTTATGTTAGATGGAAAACTACGTTATGAAAGCCAACACACATGATCTTTCACTCATTGTGCCATTTTGTTAGAAGGAAAGCTAACTCTAGCTAGATTTGCATCATGGTATAATGTATTTGATGACAATGTGGCTGTGTTAGATATAAAACTACCTTACAAAAGCTAACACACATTAGTCATTACTCACCATGCAATGTTTTAAGAACGAAATCTAACTCTAGCTAGATTTCCAAAATGGTGCATTTTGATTGATGACAGTGTGGTTATGTTAAATAGAAAACTACATTATGAAAGTTAACACACATTAGATTTCACTCACCGTGTAAAGATTTAATGTTGAAAGCTAACTCCAGCTAGATAATTTCTATCATGGTGCAATGTGACAATGTGGTTGTGTTAGATGGAAAACTACCTTATGAAAGCTAATACACATTAGCTTTCACTTATCGTGCCATGTTGTTAAAAGAAAGCTAACTCCAGCTAGATTTTCATCATGGTGTAATGAGCTAACACACGTAAGCTTTCCTTTATAGTGCCATGTTGTTAGAAAGAAAGCTAACTCCAACTAGATTTTCATCATGGTGTAATGTATTTGATGACAATGTGGTTATGTTAGATGGAAAACTACATTATGAAGGCTAATAGACATTAGCTTTACTTATTGTGCAATGTTTTAAGAACGAAAGCTAACTCCAGCTAGATTTCCATCATGGTGCATTGTGATTGATGATAATGTGGTTGTGCTAGATGACAAAATACATTATGAAAGCTTACACACATTAGATTTAACTCACCATGCAACGATTTAAGGATGAAAGCTAACTCCAGCTAGAATTCCAACACGATGCAATGTGCTTGATGACAATGTGGTTGTGTTACATGGAAAACTACCTTATGAAAGCTAACACATATTAGCTTTCACTCATTATGCCATGTTGTTTAAAGGAAAGCTAACTCCAGCTAGATTTTCATCATGGTGTAATGAGCTAACACACATAAGCTTTCCCTTATAGTGCCATGTTGTTAGAAGGAAAGCTAACTCCAACTAGATTTCCATCATGGTGTAATGTATTTGATAACAATGTAGCTGTGTTAGATGAAAAATTATCTTATGAAAGCTAACATACGTTAGTTTTATTGACCATGCAATATTTTAAGAACGAAAGCTAACTCTAGCTAGATTTCTATCACAGTGCATTGTGATAAATGATAATGTGGTTGTGTTGGATGGAAACTACATTATGAAAGCTAACACATTAGATTTCACTCACTGTGCAATGATTTAAGGACAAAAGTTAACTTCAGCTAGATTTCCATCACAGTGCAATGTGATCAATGACGATGTATTGTGTTAGATGGAAAACTACCTTATGAAAGCTAACACACATTATCTTTCACTCACCATGCCATGTTAGAAGGAAAGATAACTCCAACTAGATTTTCATTATGGTGTAATGTATTTGATGACAATGTGGCTGTGTTAGATGAAAAACTACTTTACAAAAGCTAACACACATTAGCTATTGCTCACCGTGCAACGTTTTAAGAACGAAAACTAACTCTAGCTAGATTTCCAAAATGGGGCATTTTGATTGATGACAATGTGGTTGTGTTAAATGAAAAAATACATTATGAAAGGTAACACATATTAGATTTCACTCATTGTGCAACGATTTAAGGTTGAAAGATAACTTCAGCTATATTTTCATCATGGTGTAATGAGACAATGTGGCAGTGTTGGATTAAAAACTACTTTATGAAAGCCAACAAACATTAGTCTTTACTCACTGTGCAATGTTTTAAGAACGAAAGCTAGCCCCAACTAGATTTTTATCATGGTGCATTGTTATTTTTGACAATGTGACTTTGTTAGATAGAAAACTACACTATGAAATCTTACACACATTAGATTTCACTCATCGTGCAACGATTTAAGGATGAAATCTAACTTCAACTAGATTTCCAACACAATGCAATGCGATTGATGACAATGGGGTTGTATTACATGGAAAACTACCTTATGAAAGCTAATACACATTAGCTATAACTCATTGTCCCATGTTAAAAAAAAAATCTAATTCCAGCTAGATTTCCATCATGTTGTAATGAGCTAACACACATAAGCTTTTCCTTATAGTGCCATGTTGTTAGAAGGAAAACTAGCTCTAGATAGATTTTCATCATAACGTATTGTATGTGATAACAGTGTGGCTGTGTTAGATGGAAAACTACCTTATGAAAGCTAACATACATTAGTTTACTCACCGTGCAATGTTTTAAGAAGGAAAACTAACTCTAGCTAGATTTTCATCTTGGTGCATTGTGATTGATGACAATGTGGTTGTGCTAGATGGAAAACTACATTATGAATGCTAACACACATTAGATTTCTCTCACTGTGCAATGATTTAAGGATGAAAGTTAACTCCAGCTAGATTTCCAACACAGTGCAATGTGTTTGATGACAATGTGGTTGTGTTACATGGAAAACTACCTTATGAAATATAACACATATTAACTTTCACTCATTGTGCCATGTTGTTAAAAGAAAAGCTAACTCCAACTAGATTTTCATCATTGTGTAATGTATTTGTTGACAATGTGGTTGTGTTAGATGAAAAACTACTTAATGCAAACTAACATACATTAGCTTTACTCACCGTGCAATGTTTTAAAAATGAAAGCTAACTCTAGCTACATTTTAATCATGGTGCATTATGATTGATAACAATGTGATTGTGCTAGATGAAAAACTACATTATGAAAGCTAACACAGATTACGTTTCACTCATCGTGCAATGATTTAAGGACAAAAGGTAACTCCAGCTATAATTCCATCACGGAGCAATGAGATCGATGACGATGTGGTTGTGTTAGATGAAAAACTACCTTATGGAAGCTAACACACATTAGCTTTCACTCATCGTGCCATGTTGTTAGAAGGAAAGCTAACTCCAGGTAGATTTGCATCATGATGTAATGTATTTGATGACAATGTGGCTGTGTTAGATGAAAAACTACATTACAAAAGTTAATGCACATTAGCTATTACTCACCGTGCAACGTTTTAAGAACAAAAGCTAACTTTAGCAAGATTTTCAACATAGTGCATTTTGATTGATGACAATTTGACTGTGTTATTTGGATAACTACATTATGAAATCGAACATACATTATATTTCACTCACCGTGCAACGATTTAAGGTTGAAAGCTAACTCCAACTAGATTTCCATCATGGTGCAATGTGACAATGTGATTGTGTTAGATAGAAAACTAATCCAGCTATGTTGTTAGGAGCAAAGCTAACTCCAACTAGATTTTCATCATGGTGTAATGTATTTGATGACATTGTGGTTGTGTTAGATGAAAAACTAACTTATGAAAGTTAACAACAACTAAATTTCCATCATGGTGCATTGTGATTGATGACAACCTAGTTGTGTTAGATGGAAACTACATTATGAAAGCTAACACATTAGATTTCAATCATTGTGCAATGATTTAAGGACTAAAACTAACTTCAGCTAAATTTTCGTCATAGTGTTATGTATTTGATGACAATGTGACTCTTTTAGATAGAAAACTACCTTATGAATTCTAACACACATTAACTTTCACTCATCATGCAATGTTTTAAAAACAAAATCTAACACTAACTAGATTTCCATCTTGGTGCAATGAACTAATGCACATTAGCTTTCATTCACCGTATAATGATTTAAGAATGAAAGCTAACACATTGTTAAAAGGAAAGATAATTATAGCTAGATTTTCATCATCATGTTATGTATTTGATGACAATGTGATTGTTTTAGATAGAAAGCTACATTTCGAAAACTGACACACATTAACTTTCACTCAACCGTGTAATGTTTTAAGAACAAAATCTAACTCCAGCTAGCTTTCCATCAGGGTGCAATGAACTAACACACATTAGCTTTCACTCATCATGCCATGTTGTTAGAAGGAAAGCTAACTTCAGCTATATTTTCATCATGGTGTAATGTATTTGAGGACAATATGACCGTGTTAGATGGAAAACTAATTTATGACAGTTAACACACATTATCTTTTACTCATCGTGCAATGTCTTAAGAACAAAAACTAACTCCAACTAGATTTCCGTCATGGTGAATTGTGATTGATGACAATGTGCTTGTGCTAGATGAAAAACTACATTATGAAAGCTAACACATATTAGATTTCACTCAGTATGCAATGAGTTAAGGACGAAAGCTAATTCCAACTAGATATCCATTGTGGTACAATGTGATTGATGACAATGTGGTTGTGGTAAATGAAAAACTAGCTTATGAAAGCTAACACACATTAGCATTCTTTTATCATGACATGTTGTTAAAATGAAAGATAACTCCAGCTATATTTCCATCATGGTATGATATATTTGATGACAATGTGGTTGTTTTAGATAGAAAACTACCTCATGAAAACTAACACACATCAGCTTTCACTCATCATACAATGTTTTAAGAACGAAAGCCAACTCCATCTACATTTCCATCATGGTACAGTGTGATTGATGACAATGTGGTTGTGTTAGATTTAAAACTGCATTATGAAAAACTAACACACATTACCTTTTACTCACGGTGCAATGTTCTAAGAATGAAAGTTAACTGTAACTACATTTCCATCATGGTGCTATGTAATTGATGACAATATGGTTGTGTTAGCTGAAAAACTAATTGATGACAATGTGGTTGTGTTAGATGAAAAACTATCTTATGAAAAGTAACACACTTTAGTTTTCACTAACCGTGCAATGTTTTAAGAACGAAAACTAACTCCAGCTAGATTTCCATCGTAGTACAATGTGATTGATGACAATGTAGTTGTGTTAGATGGAAAGCTTCCTTATGAAAGCAATCGCATGTTAGGTTTCACTTACCATGCCATGTTGTTAGAAGAAATCTAACTCCATTATATTTTCATTATGGTGTAACGTATTTGATAACAATGTGGTTGTGCTACATAGAAAACTACCATATTAAAACGAACACAAATTAGCTTTTAGTCACCATGCAATGTTTTATGAATGAAAGCTAACTACAGTTAGATTTCCATCATGGTGTAATGTGATTGATGACAGTGTGATTTTGTTAAATGAAAAACTACATTATGAAAACTAACACAGCTAGATTTCTATCATGGTGTAATGTGATTGATGACAATGCGATTTTGTTAGATGAAAAACTACATTATGAAAACTAACACAGCTAGATTTCCATCATGGTGTAATGTGATTGATGACAATGTGATTTTGTTAGATGAAAAACTACATTATTAAAAATAACACACATTAACTTTCATTCAATGTGCAACATTTTAAGAAC
This sequence comes from Pseudotsuga menziesii, assembly GCA_001517045.1. Classification (NCBI taxonomy): domain Eukaryota; kingdom Viridiplantae; phylum Streptophyta; class Pinopsida; order Pinales; family Pinaceae; genus Pseudotsuga; species Pseudotsuga menziesii. The sequence continues at coordinate 10,986 of LPNX010734060.1, forward strand.
GTAAGCTAACTCTAGCTAGATTTCCAGCACATTCATACACATACGCCAATAATATAAGTCCCATGTCCAAAGTCAAATAGGAATTTGGTGGTTTTATTGGAGTTGATATCTATCGTTCTCTAATAATTCTTGAATCCCTTATTGTTATCTCTTCATATATATTTTGTGTAATTTATATGTAAATTCCTTTTTGCTAGCATGCACAAGATGTAGGGGAACAATGTTTCGTGGCATACAAAAGGGATACCCTATTGTTTTGAATTATTGCAACTATATTACTTTTTTGAACATACACTTCATATGGCTTAACCGTAATTACAAACTACAATTCAAATGTGTTACAGAAATTGGGAGGAGTTACAATGGAAAATATAATTTTGACAAGAGGAGACTATGTTGACCTCCTAATTAATGGTCAAGTTGTTGGACTAGGAAGGGTTGAATCTACAAAGACTACAACTCATTATGGTGGACAAAGGTTTAATGTAGGATATGTTATGGTTTTGATAATTGATGTCATTGAACCACATTTGATTGTGGAAGATGTTGATGAAGGGGACTTACATCCATGGAAGATCATATATTTGAGACATAACAAAGGTAAATTAAAATCTTGAAGCACATGTTAAGTTTTTTTGATAGTACATTGCTTGTTTTATTTGAGCAAATACTAAGTTTTTTTAATTTGTTGTGTAGGTGCAAATGTCTCTTCTGCATTTTCTATTGGAGACAAGGTAGATCTTCTGCAATGTGGATTGAAAGTGGGTGAAGGCTCCATATTCAATACAGAGATTGGTCAGAAGGTGCATGGCAGGATGGTGAAAAAGGGATCCATAGTGGTTAACATTGAGAAAGTGTTAAAACATGATGCTCTTTTTCCACATCCAACATGATTTGAGAATACACTAGGGGGTGCATTGGGATCTGATGAGATTTGGCTAGAATTAAATTTGCAACCTCATTGTCAAGATCATCCAGTAAATACTCCCCAAGATAGGCTTACATTCACATGTAAAAAGGTTTCTCTTACACATGAATGCATAGGAACAATCATGCGCATTGCCAAAGGGATCATAGTTAATGTCCGTGAGGATGACATGGTTGAGGGTGAAATGTTAGGTGAAAAGGAATTCGGTGTTTTTGTGGAAGACATAGATAGAAATTGTGAAAGATGTAGGATTGGGGACAAGTCTATACATTGTTTGGTGAGATGGCCAATAAATAAGTTGGTGGACAATGAAGGTGAGATTTTAAGCGTGAGTGAAAATTTCAAGGAGGCACCCAAGGAAATGGTGGTATGGGATCTTATAGAGGACACAAGTCCCTTAAACACATGGGATGATGATATTTATAATGAAAAATACCCAGAATCAATTGCTATGCATGCAACGAGGCCATATAAAAGGATTAAACGAGTTGTGGCTACAAAAAAAGTTGGAAACTTTCAAATACAAAGAGATGAAGAGAAAGAAATCTGACTTTTGGCAGTGGATGAATGTTGCAAACAAGATTGTCTTCAACATGTGGATAGGAAAGCCATTGCAACTGCTAGAAGGGGTATTAAACTCTTTAAAAAAAATGACATTAGGGAATTTGTCTTGAATTCACTCCTTTCCAACACAATCATGTCAAAGAGCCATGGCCATGGCCTACCTCCTACTATTAGGAAAGTAAAGGACATGAGGTTTAATGGAGATATTATTTGTAAGAAAGCATGGTACAAGATACATAATATTCCTCAAAGCACCTTCTATACTTACCAACATAATTTCCAACAAGGACATGTCAAAGGAATTCATGGTAACACCAACAAATGCAAACCACGTGCACATACTGTGGCAGCCATAGAAATATTGCACAAAATTGTAATGGATAATTCAAACTTTTCACCGAACCAAACACGACAAGTTGAAGAAGATGGAACATCTGCTCCTTTAAGATTGCTGCCATCAACATACACCCCAAGTTCTTTATTAAAAGAGATCAATGAGGCTCTTCAAGAGCTAAATTTTCCATCAATATCATAGCCAACAATGAGCAAGATTTGGAATACTCATTTTCCAGATGTGGCATTCTTAAATAACACTAACTTCAGAAAATGTAGTGAATGTATCGTGTTGAAAGCACAGATGAAGACATCGACTACAAAAGAGCTGGAAGAAAAGGCACGAGCTAGACTGAAGAAACATGACAAGATTGTTATGTGTGGAAGATGCTGCTACTATGCCCACATAATTATGTCATAGCGGTATCCAAAGGAATACTTGAGCATTATCCATGATAAAATGGACAAAAAAAAGACTTCAATCCCAATATTACATGTCAAATCAAAATCTGTTGTAGGAACAAACTTGGGTTTGTCGTTGACAGGTATGCTAACACATGGGCATAGCACAGGAGGTTTTGGTCATTTTTCCCTACCATTTGTACACATGAGATCACAATTTACCATTACATCTTTTGCAAAGTGCTTGAGGGACCTTGAAGACCCACACCTTGAAATGTATGGTGATTTGCTTTATGAGAGTGGAAGTTCAAGAAACACACTTTCAAATGCATTACTTCAAAACTCTATTTACTCAAAATGAAGAGTGTACAAGGATGCTTTCCTATCTTTAAATGGAAGCTCAACAAATCAAAATCTTGATTTTAAACCTCTTCCTCCACATTTGTTGTTATAGTTGGACAATGCAGCTAGTGATAATAAGAATCGTTATGTTTTCATGTTTCTATCACTATTAACTGCACTTGGTGTCTTCATCACTATTGAGGTTGTCTTCTTGCTTGTGGGGAACACCCATGAATACATAGATGGAACCTACGGAAGAATGTCTTCCAACTTGAAAATTAAAGATATATATTCTTTACCTGAGATGATGGATACATATCGCACAATAGAAGAAAAATGGGTGTTTCCACCTAAACTTATTGACAAAGTGTATGACTTCAAAAGTTTTCTTAATGGGTACATCAAGGAGGGGAAAAATGCACTAGATGGACATCTTAATGTCCAGTACTTCCAATTCCTTGTACTCAATGATGTTCCAGTTATGAGGTATAAAGAATACATCAGAGACATTGAGTGGTCAGAACTAGTGGAGTTGTGGAATATAGATGATGAAGGCCGACCTATATTTCCCACAGGGAAGCCATCTTTCTTACGTCCCAAAGACAATGATGCATATTTAAAAGAACTAAAGGAAGGAATAACATCATACATAAAAATGTGGAAAGAGACTATTGGCAATGAGAATTCACCAATTGTTACAGAGGAATGGAATGAAAAACTAGATTATTGGAAAAGAGTTCTTGATGCATTAGATGGAATCTATAATGACCATACACCCTTGGATGAAAGTGATTCTTCTTTTGATGATTTTTGGCCAAAGACGAGGAAAAATGTTAACGTTGATGGTAATGCACTCCATGCAATATCAAGTATTATGGATGGGGATTTTGATAATGTGACAAATGAACTGGTATATATTGGACCCAAGTGCAACAAGACAAAGCCAATATTCAATCCTAGAATTGATGTTGAGAAAGGAAAGATGTTGCTTGTTAAATCAGAAAATGAGGATGAAGGAGAGATGATTTGGATGGAAAAATCCACCTTAGATATCTTCCAGGATGATGACAGCGAGACCCTTCATGTAAAGATTGATTGGTTGCAGCCTAGCTCATGGAAATACAAGGGAAAAGTTTGAGAACAATATTGGGTACCAAATCCTGATGACATGGAACTTGGATCTATTCCAATTAATACCATAGTTTGGGCATGGATGCCAAAGAAAGAAGATTGCAAGAAGACAAAGATAAATAAATGTGGTGTACAAGCTGTACTTGATCTGCTTGAGTGGATATAAGGAGATTAGGTGGAGATGATACATGAATGTAACTTTGCTTTTTGAATGACTTTTAGCATACATGAAGAAACATTTTTCAATGTTTGTACTATAATAAATACTCTTCAAGCTACTTTTTGAGGAATTTTATATTATTTACTGCATATATGAAATTTCACTTCAAGTTCAATGTTAATTTATGTGATGATACTTTATTCGAATTAGATAATACCATTCAAATTTTAACTTTTCAATTTGTCTTTTAGATCAACACAACATCTCACTATATCAAATGTGCATAATTATATTCATTAATGCATGTACAAAATCCTTTCCTTATTTATTATTAACTTTTGCTCACTCTCTTCAATACCACTTTGAGCTTTTCATTTTGTTCCCCTGATGATTGGTGGAGTGTCCACTTGAAACGTAGGGATGTTTCAATACACACAATTTAATTCCATAAACTCTCTTTGTCAT
>LPNX010734083.1:8643-30860 GCA_001517045.1 Pseudotsuga menziesii
AACTAAGGCGCTTCTCAACAAATCAGTAGCTCATAAAACTTAAACATTCAGTAGCTTAGCATATCACTCCTAAGTCTAAGACATTGCACCAAACAAAATCCCATTTTGTTTAGTGCAATAATGACTTTGGAAGGTTGTTGAGCGGGTGCACAACACTCCCAGCCTGTGTGCCAACCTCAACGATGAATGAACCCCAATCTTAGGGACATAGTGAAGGAATAAATTCAGAAACTCTTGGAAGCAGGATTCATATATCCTATTTTAGACAGTGAGTGGGTCTCCCCACTCGTAATTGTACCCAAGAAAAATGGTAAATGGAGAGTCTATATCGACTATAGGGCGCTGAACAAAGCCACACAAAAATACCACTTTCCCTTTCCATTTATTGATCAAGTACTTGACACCCTATCAGGGAAGAGGTTCTTCTCCTTCCTGGATGGGTTTAGCGGGTACAATCAGATTCAGATTTCTCCTGAAGACCAAGATAAAACTACCTTCACTTGTCCCTAGGGAATGTTTGCTTACAGAGTGTCCCCTTTGGTTTATGTAATGCACCAGCAACATTTCAAAGAGCTGTAATTGGCATATTTTCAGAATTAGTTAATGACAGTATGGAAATTTTTATGGATGATTTCACTCCTTATGGAAAGGATTTTGAAGAAGCACTGGAAAATTTGAAAAAAAGTTTTAACTCGCTGTGAACAGACCCAACTCTCTTTAAGCACTAAAAAGTGCCATATGATGATGAGTGAAGAAGTAGTATTGGGGCACTTCATCTCTATTGATGGCATTTAGGTGGATCCCTCAAAAATCAAGGTAATAAAAAATATACCTACTCCTACAACTCGAAAAGAGGTGCGAAGTTTCCTAGGACATGCTATATACTACTAAAGATTTATAGAAAAAATTTCCAAACTTTCTTCTCCTTTGTTTTCACTGTTAATGAAGGATGTGCAGTTTTTTTGGAATGAAGCATGCCAGATAGCATTTGTTAAGCTTAAGGAGAAGCTGTCCATAGCTCCTATCTTAAGAGGGCCCAATTGGACCCTACCCTTTCACATTTCTTCAGATGCTTTTGATATCGCTATTGGAGCAGTTTTAGGACAGCAGGATGGTCAAGTACCTTATGCAATTTATTATATTAGTAAAAACTTAGCCCCTGCTGAACTTAATTATACTATAACGAAAAAGGAGTTCTTAGCTATTGTCTACTCCATTAACAAATTTCGACACTAAACTACTGGATATTCTACATTTGTGCACACTGACCACTCTGCCATTAAATATCTAATGAACAAACTCGTCACTAATCCCAGAGTGACTAGATGGCTCTTATTATTAAAGGAATTTGATATTACCATCATAGATAAACCTGGAAAAGAAAATGTTGTCACTGATTTTTTATCTCGTTTCACTAACAGTGATGATAATTTGCATGTTGAGGACTCTTTTCCAGATGAACATTTATTTGCAGTTTCAGCTCATTCTCCTTGGTATGCATATGTCGCTAATTAATTGGTTGTAGGAAAGCTTTCGGCACATATGTCCAAAAGAGAAAAGAGAAAAATCATCTAGCAAAGTGCCAGGTATTGTTGGGTAAACGGTCACCTCTTTTACACAAGTCCTGATCTTGAAATTAGAATATGTGTAAAGGAAGATTAAATCTTTCATATACTAAAGTCCTACCATGATGAACCTTGTGGGGGACATTTTGCAGATAGAAGGATAGGACACAAAGCACTCAATATGGGCTACTATTGGCCAATGCTTTTCAGGGATGCAAAAATATATGTCAAGTCTTGTGATATCTACCAAAGGATGGGGTAGCCCAACAGATTAGATCAAATGCCTCTGCAACCACAATAAGTAATTGAACCCTTTGATAGATGGGCTCTAGATTTCATTGGCCTTATCAACCCTCATTCCAAGTAGAAAGCCTACATCTTGATCAGGCTGTGATTGAATTCCTATACAGTGAAATCTTTACCCATTTTGGGGTACCTAAGGAAGTAGTTACTGATGGAGGATCGCAGTTTATGTCACATCAATTTGAAGCACTGCTACGGAAGTATCATGTTCAGGATAAGGTATCTTCACCTTACCATCTCCAAGCTAATGGCCAGGTGGAAAGTGCTAATAAAGTTATTGAAGCTATCCTCACCAAGACAGTCAAGATCCATCGTAGAGATTTAGCTGACAGGCTTCCGAAAGCACTATGGGAATATCGCACCACTTGGCGTAACACCACAAGTTTATATCCTTACGACTTAGTGTATGGAAAAAGTGCCATCTTCCCAATTGAATTTGAAATCAAGACCTTGAAGATGGCCACAGAAGTAAACATGGATGTAACTGAAGCCTAGAAAAGAAGATTGAACCAACTGAAGGAACTGGATCAGAATCAGTTAGCTACAGTGGACTAGACAGTGTTAATTCAACAACAGAGATCCAATTGGCATGACTGATTCATCAAAAAGAAGGTCTTCTATGAGGGATATTGGGCACTATTATACGATTCTAGATTCAAAAGATATTTCAAGGGAAAATTACACACAAGATGGCTGGGCCCATACCTAGTCGATAGGGTATTTGATAACGACACAGTCCGCCTAGTAACTATCGATGAAAACCGCACACCATTATTTGCTAATGGTCATAGGCTGTGACTGTACCGTAAACCAATTTCAGAGGATGCATTTATCTCACAAATTACTACTGATCCATATTACCAGCTAGCACAAGGGTAGGAATTTTTCTCTACCTCTGTCAATCCTTAATTGATCACTGTAAATCACGTATGAATCATTGTACATAAATAATTGTTGTTTTTTTTTTCGTTATGTTATCTTTTCTTTTGCACTTGATCTATTTTTTTTTTTCCAAAATGTGTAGGGAAGCGCCCAAGGATGGTGTTCAAATCGGACCTGTCAACCAAAATTCATTTTTCTATGACTTCCTGCACCAATTTTTTTCCCCTTAAATAAATTTGTCGCAGCTGTGACACCCATTTTTCGGTAGTTGTGACACCTTTTTTTGGCAGTTGCATCACCTTTTTTCGGCAGCTGCGACACCCATTTTCTGGCAGCTGTAACACCTTTCTCTGGATGTTGCAATACCTTTTTCCAGCAACTGCAACATCCTTTTTCCGGCGGCTGTGACAACTTTTTTCGGTAGCTGCGACATCATTTTTTGGTGGCCGCAACATCGTTTTCGGCAGTTGCAACACCGTTTCTGACAGCTGTAAACACCATTTTCCGCAGCTGCTACACCATGAAACTCCACCTTCTTCTGTTTCCACACGCTGTGACCCCATTTTATTTTTTACAATAAAAACCTGTTTTGCGTAGCTGCAACACAATCACTTTCTGTCCGCTTAACATTTTCTTCCGTATTTTCTGGAAGCTGCGACATCTTTTCTGGCAGCTACAACTCCGCTATATTTAGCTGATTTTTCTATCATTGAAGGCCATGCCTTTGCTTTGATTTATTTATGACCTGCGGCTGTGACTCCTATTTTATTAGCAGATCTTTTTGCATGATAGCAAATCCTCTAGATATGGCTCCAATTCCTGATGCCAACAATTTGACCCATAATGTAATATTCATCATATTTTTGATCATTTTGACACGATGGTTTTTGCTTCACCAGTGGAAAAGGTTATTACAACACCTCTATAATAATGATTACATTTAATGATTGCACAATGTACAAGTTCAACTTCCACAATGTCTACAACCACACGTTCTATTATTCTCCAAAGGACATCCAACGCGCATTTCCAAAGGTATGGATTTGATTAACCACTTGATTACGTATCAATATGATTTGACAATATCAGTCGTACCTCCATTTTTATGCCCATTATTGCATCGATTAACTCTCTACCCATGTGACGTAAATACTAATTATGCTACCTAATAACCACCACCTTTCCCAATTTGGGATAAAATTTCAAATAATCCAGTGCGCTAAAAATTTCCAAATTTGCCTAACTCTCCTCTCAGCTGTCCATGCATACTCGGTGTTGTAACCTCCATTGTTGGAGTCTGTAATCTGTTGAACTGCAAAATAATTTCGAAGTCAAAAACATGGGGATTCCGGCTCGTTATGAACCTTCAAACACATGAGAACTCAGAAGAAACACTGCAGTCTTCGCTATCTTTCAAGCTACCGGTTGGACAAATTTTTTTGAATGTCTGAATGGATTTCATCGTGAAGTAGCCTTACAGTTTTCTTTGAACCTCACAGAAACTCACTCAGAGGTTTGGGGATTGCGCATTGAAGTTTTTGAAGCCATCGTGGTTGAGGTCACTGGTATTCCTCAGGTGGGAAGGGCTTGTTTTGGATGTCAAGTCCCCACTACTGCAGTAGTACAGGACTTTCTAATAGAGGGGGAGGAAGTTTAAATGATAAAAATGGGGATAGTATTACAGTCATTGCCACAACCATGGAATAACGTCGCTATCTTCCTAAAGAAATATATCACCTGCGAAGGTAGGTACCAAATAGTCTATAATTCTGAATTCTCTTTACTATCTCATCATTGTCACAGGGTTCAGTTAAGTATTCCATATTATTTTCTCAATGATTTACATCATATGGTGGGGTTTGTTCGAGTTGCGAAACATCCACTCTCATCACTGACCCACCATGGCCTCATTAAATTAATAATCTTAAGGAACCGTGCTCAACACAATATAACCTGGGAGCAATTTATAGCTCAAGTTCAAGAACCCACTCCTTTGCACGATATTCCAATAGAAGAAGAGTAGGTCTATCCATAGTTGGGGGGAAATGAAGCACAACATGAGGCTAGGAGACCCTCCAATATAGTTGAGGGGGGAGATGAGACTGGATCAGAGGATCAACCAGGTGTACAAGTAGAACAATTGAGAGAATATGTACATGAAAACCCTATGGAAGAACTAAATAATAGGGTAGCTCTGACAGTAGAGGGTTAAACTGGACCAACATTAGATGCTACGACAATTGAACCTGAAGATGACAGAGCCATGGCAACAAGAGAAAATACTGAGTTGGTGACCATTGAATCCTCACCTGAATGGAGAGGAACTTTGATTGAGGAAGAACATCCTGAGGAACAAGAAAATGCTAGAACTAGGAACATTCCTTCTACCTCAGCTGTGAATCCAGAAACTCCAGCACCACAAAGAAAAAGGAGGAGATCAAAGGATGAAATTAAGGTATCTCCACCAATAAGAAGGAAAAGAACCAGGTCGGTCGTAGCAGTAGAATCAACAAGGGAAATATGGGCAACCTTAGAAGCACAAATTGAGTTCCCCATTCTCAAACCTAGACCAATTGATGCCCCAGAGGGGCCGGTTGAAGAAGAACACCAAATTGAAGGAATTCTGTTCGAAAATAGGCTATTCAAAGAGGAAGTCCAAACACTCAGAAAGGAATTGGAAAATTGGAAAGAACTGTGTAGAAAACAGGGTGAAAGGAAGCTGCAGATCAATTGGAAGGATCAAATCCTACCGAGCCTAGCAATGAATAAGAAAGAGTGGTATGTCCCACCTGTGGAGAAATATTTAAAGAATCAGGCCATAAGATTGTAATTCATGCCTTTACAACACAATAATCTGCACCTACAACTGAGGAAGGACAGGGACAACCTGAGTTGAGAGAAGATGGGACTCCCAAAGGAAAACTTCAGGAGGAGGAATTTTCAGAGAAAGAAGATGTTGTCACACAAGAACTAGCATCTTTAAATATTCTTGCCTAAATTTCCACTAACTCTGGGACAGAGGAACCAAGGGATGAAGTTATTCCCAATTTTATGGATGAAGATTACACTGTGACCCCAGAATCCTCCAATGACACAGAAATCATAGAAGTGGAACCACAATAATAAGGAAATGATAGGGTTGAATAGGGTGATGTCACACAAGAACCAACATCCTTGAATGTTCTTGTCCAAGTGGCTGTCCAAGTGGGAGGAGAACCAGGAATTGAAGGCACTCTAGAATTTAATAAAGAATTTTGTACTATGACTACAAAATGGTCCTAGGACACAAAAATACTAGAAAAGGAGCCACAAAAATAGGGATATGAAGAAGTGAGTCAGGATGTTGTCACACAAGAACCAACATCCTTGAAAATTGCAGTAGGGACTCTTGAAATGCAACAATAAAATAACCCTGAAGTGGATGTCATTCCTGATATGGATTGGGGTGAATATGAAAAAGTTCAAACACAACCCTTAGGTGATACTAAAATCCTTGAGGAACAGCTACATACTGAAGAAGATGTCCAATCTCAGCAGCATGAGGAAAAAGAAGAACGGGGCTCTATCACACAAGAACCAGTATCCTCATAGCCCCTGGCTAAGATAGCAGTTGATGATTAGGTAGAAAATGAAATTAAAATTTAGGAGGAAGTTGCTCCACAAGAACCAACATCCTCACAGTCAGCTGCCAAAATTGCCAAGGGAGAACCCTAGAAAGAAGACGCTATTACATAAGAACCAACATCTCCAAGAGTGGTGGATGTTGTTTTTGAAGAGATTCCATAAAATGTTGCTATCACACAAGAACCAACACCCCCAAAAATAGCTTCAAATGTGCAGGATGTCAAATGTGGCACATCAGGTGACAAAGTGTGGATTGATCCCCTTCAAAATTTCATTTACCTAGATTCTGACAAGGAGGAGCATCATGAAGAAGAAGCCCTAAACCCTATAGCAGAAATCTCAATTTTGAGAATGGAGGTAATAAAATGGAAGAGCCAGGTGGAGGAATACCAAGAAGGGATAATTTCCCTTACTGAGCATTAAAATATTATCAGGAGACTAGAGGAGAAATGGGAATAAGAGTGTATGACCTAGAGACTTCGAGAAGAAGAGCTATAAAGCAATTTAAGGGAGCTAAAAAAGTTCCAGTCTATGCAGAAGGAAAAAGAGCAAATGTATTCTCTTTCTGAAGAACTCCTGGGCACTAGGCTACCTTCTTCTTCTTACCCTATCTTTCTATTTGAACAATTTGTTTGGTTTAAGTTAAGAGCTGTAAAAGAAGGGAGGTCATTTGAGATAACAACCTCAGCAAGATTCTTGGAAATGTTTTTAAGAAGTAATTTTGAAGATCAAAATTTGCTGTGTGAATTATATTTAAATGAGATGGCTTTCCCTCTGGACCACCATTCAAATCCTGTCCCTTCTTTAGGAGATGTTTAGTTGAGGGCATTTGCTTCTTTTGTGAGCAATCATGTTCAGTGGGAAAGGTATTTTCAAACCTTTTCTTACAATGAAGCTCACTCTAATCTATGGGTTCGAAGTGAGCCTCAAAATCTTGGTATTTTTCTTGCTCGACACAAGAGTTTCCTCTCATGCCCTATCCAGACTCAGCACATAATGGAACTGCAAGAGGAATATTTATATCTGTACCAACCATATTTCTATACACCAACAAGCAGTGTTGGAAGGAAGTAACCATAGATGGCAGGTTGCCTCTCCTACACTCAGGAGCAGAGACCCCTATTATTTTAGAAATTTTGAACAGGAAATTTCTAGGGTTGAGAGTTATGTTGGAAGTATCAGGGAGTGTGGGTCTAATTGGTTGGGCCTAAAATTTAAATTTCCCCTCATCTGGTGGCCATCAAAACCATACAGGATGGATTTCTCACTAACCAAGGCAAAGGAGCAGCAATGCTGGAGATATTGGATTGCCCACAGAGAGTTCATACAAAAATAAGGAACGTCTGAGTTCCCCTACAAATTCTCTTATCTTGATGAACAGAGCACAGTGCAAGATTCAAATTCGGAATAATGGAGGTTGTTGCATGAGGACATGCAATAGGACAGTTGGGGGGAGATGTTGGGCCCATAAATGGCCCTCTTTGACCATCCTTAATTACCTCTTTTTGTCCTATCCTACCCCATTGAGCATGCTAAACAAATGTTTTACCCTCACTCTAATCTTCAATCCACCAAGGTATGATTGGTTATTGTTTTATTTTATTAATACTTAGGATTGTGATAATTAAGGCTTCATATCTCTCAATATGCTAACATATGATGGTTCATAAAGGTATTTTGAGATATATAGACTGCAGGAATATTGGGTTGAACATGCTGCGAAAAGGATGGGTATTCATCGCTCAAGCTGATCACCATCCATCCTACCATTTCCCAAGGAATGCGGTCCCAGTGTATTATCCTAGGCAAAGCTGTACAAAGATAGCTGTAACAGAATGCATCAGATTTGGAGGTCAACAGCGCATTGCTGCTCGTGTATATTTGTGATCTGAAGATATCATTACTCCTGGGTCGATAAACATTTTTCCTATATTTCCTATCTTTCATCCTGCCACGTTTGTAACAGTTATTGTCATTTAGGGCACCTGAAGATCAGAGATCTTCATGGCTACCCTATAATAGAGATAGGATGTTATGATTTACATTGTATAAATATGGAGAACTGTTTCCAACCAGGGGTTGTTGAACATATAATCAATTCATTGTATTAGCTGTAACGAGGAATTGTGTAATCAATCTTCCTTTTTAATACAAGGAGTTACTTCAGATCTAAGGGTTTTAACGTGTGTTCATCCAGCATCTCTGTGTGAAGGCTGGGCCCACCTTCCACAAGGATTGCTGAGTTAAATTAAGCATTTCAATTATTTTGTTGTGTGATTTTATGTTAATTTTATTTCTTCGTAGGAAGCTGTAACAAGTTGTGGATTTACAGTGTGTTGTTGATTGCATCTCTTGGATACCTGTAGTGGCATGGTGTGACAGTTGACTGAGTAGGTAATTATTCCTTATGCAATTTGTGTGGTAACTGTACCAACTCTGTTCCTTCTTAGATCTTTTAGTTGTTGTTTCCATGAATCCTTGTAGGTTGTCTCTTATTTTTATGATTGCAGAATTTCATTCTTGTACTTCAAATTCATAGAACAGCTGAACTCAATTTCTATATTTTGAATTTCTAGATTAATATTCAATTTATGTCTTTGGATTTCTAGAATAATCAGATTAAGATAGTTGGGTTAATCATTAAGTGGTTTGAGACATAATTTCCGTTTTTCTACAAATGTAATCTAGATGTGACTTTCATCTTTCCATTCTTAGATCAAGAACAACAGAAGGTAATTGTGACTGTATTCCTTAGAAGGTAACTAGATTAAGTAGATTCTTGGTATGAACATAGCCGAATAGAGGATAGGATTGTTCAATTACAGTAATTTAGTGTTTAAGCATATATTGTGCATGTTATCCTTGAAATACAAGACTTCCCTGGGTTGACAGTAAATATTGCACACTCTGTATGTTAGTTGTAATTCACTTGCATATTGGGTGAACAACAAAGACCATGGTTGGATACCGCCAACTCCTTCATAGGATGTAGGGATGGGAAAATGACCATTTCTAATGGGTTTTCCACACAAAAGCTTTCTTTATGCCCCTTAGCACAAACTGTAACTGAAACCTTATGGTGTTTAGACTGCCCCTTTGGGATATTTTCTTTCCTAGTGACTACTCTTGGGCACTTCAGGAGCAGACTACTGAGAATGTGTTGAACCAATTTTTCTTTTCAATAACTTGTATGGTTTTTCCTCTGTATTTTGCTCAATTCAATCAAAATTTTGGAGATATGTTTCAAGAAAATATGTCCCTCTCAACATTCATGAATACACCATGTGTCTTTTCAATTGAAGAGCATATAGGGTGTTATACCATGCCTTGTGAAGTTATCCCTGGAAAAGTTTTACACATAAATCCAGGGTTAACCGAGAGTCAACAAGAACAATTGCTTAAGGTCCTTAAAATCCAATCCGGAGCATTTGCATGGGAATACACTTATATGAATGGTATACACCCTGACACTTGTATTCACCATATTTACATGGATGCCAATATATCCCTTATAAGGCAGCCTCAGAGGAGGATGAACCTTGCTTTGAAGGACATAGTTAAAGAAGAGTTACAAAAACTCCTTAATGCTGGTTTCATCTACTCAATTTCATGTAGTAAATGGGTATCTCCTATAGTGGTAGTCCCAAACAAAGTTACAGGGAAATGGTGTATTTGTGTTGACTTCCGATAACTGAATAAAGCCATGCTTAAGGACCACTTCCTTTCCTTTTTCCCTTCATTGACCAAGTGATAGATACCTTGTTTGGCAAACAATATTTTTATTTTCTCGATGGATATAGTGGATACAATCATATTTTGATAGCACCCAAGGATCAGGATAAGACCACTTTTACATGTCCTTGGGGGACATATGCCTATAGAGTTTTTCCATTTGTCTTATGTAATGCACCTGCTACTTTTCAATGTGCAGTTTTAGGAATTTTTGTTGATCTTATACATGACTGTGTAGAGGTGTAAATGGATGATTTTATATCCTATGGTAGTACCTTTCAATAAGCTCTTGATAATATTGAAAAGGTCTTTATCCGATGTCAAGAGAAAAACCCATCCCTTAGTCATGAAAAATGTAAAATTCTATTAACAGAAGGCATAGTTTTGGGACATCATGTTTCCTCACAAGGGATCAAGGTAGACCCTACTAAGACAGAAGAAATTGTTGGTATCCCTTATCCAAAAACTCAAAAAGAAGTAAGAATATTTCTTAGTCATGCGGTCTAATACCGTCGTTTTATTAAAAATTTCACTAAAATAGTTGCACCACTCTTTAAACTACTTATGAAGGACATAGAGTTCCAATGGGTTAAACCATGTCAAAACACTTTTGAGTTCTTAAAAGATAAGCTATCATTGGCACCAATACTTAGGGGTCATGATTGGTCCCTTCCTTTTGATATATCCACTGATGCTTCTGACATAGCCATAGGAGGAGTTCTTGGTCAAAAAGAAGGCCAGGCATCTTATGCCATATATTTTATTAGCAAAAATCTAATTCCTGCCAAACTAAATTACACTGTTACTGAGAAGGATTTTCTGGCAGTAGTCTACTCTATTAATAAGTTTCACCATTATATCACAGGATATGAAGTTTTTGTGCATACATACCATTCTACCATCATATTTTTAATGAATAATCCAATTACTAATGGTAGGGTGACCCAATGGCTTCTTCTATTGCAAGAATTTAATATCATTGTCATCGATCGACCTAGTAGAGAAAATTTGGTAGCATATTTCCTCTCTTGCATTCAACATGCTGATGGTGCTAAACCTGTTGATGATACTTTCCCTGAAAAACATATATTTGTTGTGTCTATTCAAAACCCTTGGTTTACAGACATTGCTAATTATTTGGAAACTGGGAAATTATCAAATCAACTGTCTCCTCATGAGAAACGTCAAATTGTCATTGAGAGTTCTAGTTACTCTTGGGTTCATAATGACTTTTCCCACACTGGCCTAGAACTTATTATTAGATGATGTGTATGGGAGTATGAGATGACATAAATTCTCCATGCATGCCATGACGGGCCATGTGGGGGACACTTTTCTGACAAGAGAACATCATACAAAGTGTTACATTCTAGTTATTACTAGCCAAGCATTTTTAAGGATGCTACTAGGTATGTTAGAGGATGTGATAGTTTCCAGAGAATGGGTAAACCTATGTCATCGGATGAGATGCCTTTACAGCCTCAGGTCATGATTGAGCCTTTTGAGAAATGGGCTCTAGATTTTGTAGGACCAAGCTCTCCCATGTCCCGTAAAAATAAGTATATCCTGGTTTGCACGGACTATGTCACCAAATGGGTAGAAACTAAAGCTTTGTTTAGGGCCACAGAGAAATCTATGGTAGAATTTATATATGAGGAGATATTCGCTTGGTTTGGTGTGCCTAGAGAAATTATCACTGACCAAGGTTCTCAATTCACCTCTAAATTAATGAAATAACTTACCATGAAATATAGTATACGACATTGAAAACCCTCACCTTACCATCCACAAGCTAATGGCTAGGGAGAATCAACCAATAAGGTATTGAAATCTATATTAACCAAAACTATTGAGCTATATCATAAATATTAGGCAGATAGACTCCCAGAGGCTTTATGGGACTATAGAATAACTTGGAGAAACACTACTCGACATACACCCTATGAGTTAGTATACGGGAAACAAGTCCTTTTACCTATTGAATTCCAAGTTAAGACTTTTTGTATGGCTGTACAATTAGGTATGGATTTAGAAGAGGCACAGAAATAATGAATCTTATAGATTATCGAATTATATGAGATTAGGCAAGATGCACTCCAAAGGACAATGTTAATACAAAATCAATGAAAGAAATGGCATGATAAATTTATTAAGCAAAAGCAGTTTAATACTAGATATTGGGCATTGCTATTCGACTCAAGGTATAAAAATTTCAAAGGAAAATTAACTACCCGTTGGATGGGTCCATATGAGGTAGTTACATCCTTCTATAATGGGTCAGTAGAGATTAAGACAATTGATGATTCACAAACTTCCTTTGTTGTAAATGGACATAGACTTATACTTTATCATCAACAATCTCTAGACAAGATTTCGTGAAGAATGTCTTACAACAAAAGGAGATGGAGTTGGTTGAAGAGGAAGTCATCCCTCCTCATCCTAATTCTTAAACTATTTTGTGTTGTTTTTAAGTACACATGTAAATATATATTTAGTTCTTTAATAAATAAAAGTCATTTCTGATAAGCTGGCTAAATTCATGAAGGGAATTTGGTTGTATAATCAGCTTATGGAATTTTGTCAAATACAACAAGAAGGCTCTTTTCCTTTACCTAAACTTTGAAAAAAATTATATGACTTTTTCTTGATACATATGTTTTTGTTGCAAATAAAATTTGAAGCATATAACAAGTGGTTTTATAGTTTGATTACAAGAACCTTGTTTCTTTAACTAGCCCATGAAATATTTCCTAAAAGGGAAGTTCTCTAAGAACTTATAATTCAACTTGGTTATTATTATTTATTTTTTTAATTAGGGAGTTATAATGAAATTAAAATATTACCTATATTATTTTTATCCACTTTCTTTGATGATTCCTTATGATTTTATGGTGATAGATTCAAATATGTATATTTCAAACTTATCATTAAAACAATTGCTTAAGACCTATTTTAATCATCCTGTGATTCAAAGTTCTATTTTACACATAAGGACTACTAGTTCATCATGTACTCATTATCAAAACTTGTCTCTTAAGGAATTTTTGAGAAAACTCAAGAATAAGTGAAATTCCTGCTTGTGGAGAACATTACTTTTTTTTATGAAGAAGATAGACTAAGTAGTCCAAGAACAACTTAAGTCATTATATTTTGACATGATTTATAATTTATTCCATTATAAATTTTTCTTTACTTATAAGGTTCGCGTTCAAAAATCTGAATTATTTGTTTAGAAGGCTTAACTCGCCCTAAGTACCAACCGGCTCCCACATGTTAAAAAAAAAAGAAAACCTTTATACGAAGAAAAAATGATGGAGTACTGAACAAGCTTGATGGTAGTGGGTCCATGCTAAGTAATATCTTTAAACAAGGAAGCCTGGTAAGTGCAAGTAAACCCATAGGAGTACTGAACAGGCTCGCTGGCAATGGGGCTATGATTGCATTGTACCAAGATAAACCCGTACCAAGATAAACCCACTGGGATACTGAACAGGCCTGCTGACAGAGGGGAAATATCGGGTAAAAGAGATCTAGTTAATGCATTACTATGCACATGGTTCTATTGAGGCCTAGAAAATCACAGGTAACAACAGTTAGGGATTCTCCCCAATAAATGTTCCCAATTAGCCCGTGATTGTTTAGTATGGGGAATCCATCTGGTTTATGTTCCAGCTACTGTAGGTTAAGTAACAATTAAAGTGCTTTACCAGTTACGGCCTGGTCCACCATGTATATTCTTTAGTTTTTTTTTATGTTTAAGGTATGATATGCAAGTTCCTAACTAAAATGTAGACAATAGAGATAACGAAGAAGGTCACAATGTGATGCATAGGTTCTTACCTCTCGTCTTACCTATCTCACATCTAAATCACAAACAACAAGAAAATAACTAAGACTTATTAACTTATCCCTAGGGAGAAAAACTATCATTAATGGTGAATAATGTACTTTAGTGCATGCATAAAGAAAATCATGGATAGTTGTTAATGTTTCAGAACACATGAACATCAATAGAAATATAAACTACAAGATAGCTTATTGTTAATTAAAACCTTCATTACTCAATGTGGAAATTTCATAGAATAAACCAGAGTACATTCATGACATGAAAATAAATTCAATGAGTTAGAACGATCTCATAGTTAATGGAAACAAGCTGAAAAGAAATAGTTCATATTCAACTGGTCCATAGCAAACATTTGAAAAAATCCATAGCACTTTCTCCAGCAAAAACATGTGACTCTTTATTGTAAAAGGAAATAGTTCTTCATACAGTACTCTCTCAAGATAGTCTGGAAAAAAAGGTCCCTTTAAATCTAAAACTCTCCTATATTTATATAAAACAAAACTATTGGGCTACCCCTCAATGTCTTTTGAGCTTCCCCAACCTTTCATTTTCCAAAATTTCGTCTCATAGCATGTGCACATAATTAATACAATATATTACATTTTAAATCAAAAATTTCAAAACACTTTATGAAGAAGGGCCAGCTTGGTCGTTGATGTACTTCTTCCATGCATGAGCATCTGCTACTATGCCTTCAAATCTGAAAGGCTCAAGAAATTGAATTTTAATGTCATATTTAGCATCCTGGTTTTTTACCCCCTCTATCCTAGCAGGACTCAGGCGCAGTTGGTCTTCTAAGAGATGTATGCTCACTGCTGCATGTGCTACTACATTCTTCGAGATCCATTCATCTAGGTCCTTGACTTGATGGATTTCTTGCTCATTTTCTTGATACCTATTATGTAGATGTTCTAGAAATAATTCATGCTCTAGTAGCACATCGAATCTCTTTTCTGCAGAAGTTTGCCATCGGTTGTACATAGCACTCTCCTGCAATATTCAGCACATGCTCCCTTTGTCTTCTTCATGGTTTTCGTGAACTCTTCTGCTACATTAATCGCAAATTCCAGTAAATCATCTTCCTGTTTTAAAATATGCTGATCCTTTACTGCTAACTACACAGGAGATTCCTTATTTGTCTCTGTCTAGACCATCCTTCTTGTTACAATCTCCAAAATATTCTAAGATCTATCCAAAAAGTATGAAGTGGTGTCTATAATTTACTCTAGTCTGGCGTCCATCTGCAAAATTTTACACCTTTCATCTTCTATGCATATCTGTAGTTGGTGAATCTTTTTTCTTTGAATCAAAACGTGTTCTTTCAAAGTCTAAATATTAGTTTTTCTGCTCCAAAGCATCCTTAGGTGATGTGGTAAATGAAGTGTTTTGCTCTTCTAAGTCTGTCACCTGCATTTGATACTGCTTTTATTTTTTCTGTGTGGTATCCTTCTCCATTTCTAACTCAACAAAATTTCTTTGTAACCTGTTCTTCTCTTCACTTAAATTCTCATTTGATACCTGAAGATCATCCCTTTCATTTTTTAACTTTTGATGTTCTAGCTGTAGCTTTTGTAATTCAGCTAAGCTATCCTAAGCATTCTTTTATGTTTTCTCTGCAGATATTTCTAAGGCATTCTTATCCACCTGCAGAGTCTAGAATTCTATCCTTGAAGTCTTAAATTCACTCATCATGTCTTCATACTTCCTTTTCAGCTTTTGACTCTCATCTCTTTCTTTCTTTAAAGTTTATTTAAATTGAGCTACATTCTTTCGTGACTGCTCCAGGTCAGTCATAATTCTGTCCACGTTGTCCTCAGTTGCTAAGGTTAATGCTACACCAGCTCTTGCTATCAAACATGGATATTTACGTGTCCCATGTACCAAGGTTTCATCTGTTACCATTTTCCTTGACTGGCCTCCAGCCTCGACCTCCCTCTCAGTTCTTTTTACAATTCTTTTCTTTTCTTTATCGTAAAAAATAATACTAAAATCGGGAACCTCTTCCCCTTTTGTAGGCATGAAAGGGATCAAATTTATCTCAGAAAATGAAGCTTGTACTAATATGCTGCTAGAAGATGCAGTAGGTTCCGAGGGATCTGGATAAGATTGTCCTTGTTCATGATCTATTTGATCTTGCACTCCTTGTGTAATAACTTGCTCTGTAGTCTACTGATCCTTTTGAGATACTGTTAGTCTCAAACGTTCACTTTCTTCTTTCTTTTTCTTGATTTCAGTGTCTTCTTTTTTCCTTATTTCTTCCTCTTCCAACCTTACTACTTCCTCTGCAGCTCGCTTCTTTTCTTCTTCTTCATTCTTCAACCAGCTTTCATCTTCTTGTGCTAGCCATCTAGCATCTTCTTCTCTCTTTTTTGCCTCTTCCTCTTCCAATTTCTTAGCCTTTTCCGAAGTTTTTCCCTTTCCACCCATAGTAGTTATTTTTTCTTTGAACCTCTTCTTAAGGGTGGTTATGTTCTTCGCACTTCTGAATGTCACCTTGTCCTTGTCCCAAAAATCAGTATCTTCAAAATTAATTCCCACTTCCTTGCAGTAGTCCGCTACTTTATTGTGGGAGTCATTCCTGTGAAAATTCATGTCGCCAAAATGAAAATGCTCCACCTCCTTAACAAATTCTGATGCCTGCTTTACTCTTGAAAAATTGTAGCTACCAAGCAGGAAAGGTACTATAGGATATGTTTCCTTTTTATGCTCAAACATAAAATTGCCTACACCATCAATATACACCTACCTAATCACCTTCTTATGGAGTACATAAGGTGTGGCATACTTTGGTAGTAGGGAAGGAGCTTTGGAACCACTGTACATCCTTACATACAACACATCTTCCATCAAATAGTAATCTCCAAACTCCTCGATGACTTTGAATGCCTCTTTAGACATAAAATTGCATTCAGTCAAGAAAATGAGGGTATACAAGGGCATGATGAAGTGCTCGCAAATTTCTCTGTAATAGCTATGATACTTATGGGCCCATAAAAATTTGTAGGCTATGTACACTAGGGTTATGTCCTTCTCCTAGTTACATCTCAAATTAGGAAAAGACTGAGTGCACAGTATGCAGTCAATCAAAATAGAGCTCATATAAAAATCTGATCTCTTTTGTGATACCCCTCCTAAGGCTGCTGATATACATGAAGAGATGTTGTTTGGCACAATATTTTCCCAGTTAAAGATGGTTCCTTAGGTAGCTACAAAGAAAATAACTAGTATCCATCCTATCTTGAAGCTTTTCCCATGTGCTCTGCCGAAGACCCTATTGAGAATTAATGCAATGAACCTGTAGGGAGCTCAGAGAGTGGAGGTGTCATACTCTCTGAAAGGTCTAGTTTGGAAATTTTTTTTGGGTATCATAATTCTTTTATTGTCTTCACCAGATCCATAGCTATCTCTTTTAACCAGCTTTCTATCAAGTAAACCTATGGTGAGGGTAGATGATAAGTGATAGAGACATATGCAGGGCTATATGCAGCATAGCCTTGCTTGGCAGTGTTCTCTAGAATCATTGTTGTTACATTGGCCCTAGGCAGAATCCAACCTATCACTTCTGAACAAGGAAATAACTCAGGTCTCGTGGCTACTTTCATTAGGGATGATTTCTCAATGTTGGCATATTTAGTCAGTTCCTCAAAACTGGCATCAGGTACATTCTAATTGGCAATCATTCTATAGATCTCTCCCCACTTGTAGTCTGGTTCGACCCGAGTGGAGGATTTGGTATCTTCACAAATATACTCTACCTTGGTGATGATCTCTACTTCATGTTCTCCTTCAACCATAGGAGATTTCTTATTTTGTCTCTTCGACATGTTTTCGTTATAGCAGTCACCCTGTCACAGTCAAAACATGTTCTTAGACCCACTGAGATATTAGCAAGTGTTTTAAACAATAAACAAGAAACCATATCAATTTGTTTACCTCCTCAATATGCATTCTGAAAAATAAGTTACACATAGTATTCAATGAATGAAACAATTAACAAGGAAAAAGAAAAATATATCCTGCAAGCCGCTTCCTAAAAAGCCTAACCGCCCCCTGTTTGCAAAACCTCACTTTATCAAAAAATCCTTGGTCTCAACTTGGGATGCATCAAACTAATCCTCAGTCAACTATAAGGGTCGTATCAGACTAATCTTACCACTCATCCCTAAAAACAAAGTCAAGAATACCAAACCCTACGTAGCGCCCGTCCTCAAGAAAAAATCAAAAATAATAATCTTTACGCAACGCTCATCCTGGAGAAAAACCCTAAAACGACCGTGGAAAAAATCCCCCACAGTCCCACGGAATAATGTAAACACAAGAACAACATCTTAATACCCCTATCCGACCATGGACAAGACAAGAAACGGGTGCTGCATACAGTGAAACGCTGGTCTGCAACCCTACCTTAACCCCCTATGCTGGAGAAAAGGCGTCCATAACGGCAAAGATCACACAGACTTTGGTTTTTCCTACTAAGAAGATGTAAGCAGCTAAAAACTTAAGACTCTGTATCCTCTAAGTAAAAATAACCATGGAAAAACCACAAGGGCAAGAAATCTTTTTATACGGACAACCCTAACCAATGGCAAAACCTAATCCATGGAAAACCTAATGGCTCATGAATCAACCAATAAAACCCAAAATAATAAATCCATAATTTTACCTACCTGGTAAATATAAACGCTGTCGATGGGATGGACAAAACTCGACGGGATCAAAAAAAATGAATCAAGTTCGGATAGTTGGGCGCACACAAATCAGTGCAGACGACACGGACTGGTGCAAACGACAAGTTAAAAATATGGATAAACAATATAAAACATGTCCCTCATATATATAACCTTCGGCGGAAACCTATCGGCGATCAAAACCTCAATCAATCGGAAGGTCACATTGGAAGAGTGCCGCAACGGCGGGTGCAAACCAAACTACGGGCCCGGGATAACTTTAAAATTATTGAACATCGTCACCACTAAAATCTAAGTTCAAAACCTCTAGATAGATCCTCCTCCACAATGTCGATGCTGTAAAGTACTATCATCGCGACTCTACTTGTTCTAACGGGTGTCGTATATTGGAAATCCTGAACTCTAAAGAGTCGGTGAGGAAAAACACTATATGTTGAAAAGTCTTGGCACTAGGATCCCGCAACATCGGCAACGACAAACACTAGGACTCTCGCTCACTGTTTCCAAACATCTCGATAGCGATAAAAGTAATCAAAAATCAAAACCACTAAATGCTAAGCTCGGAGAAACGACAATGAGGAGAAAAGAAAAAGGTTATTAGTGAGGGAGTCTGAAGTACTTTCGACAGGCTTGATCGTTTGGCTTTCACAACGTCAGAAAGATAGTCTACTATGCTTCCAATATCTAAAGGATAGTCGACTAGTCTTCTGATACAAAAAATGAAAAAGATCAAGGTTTTTTAGGGAAAAAAACTGAACTCCAGGGTAACTTCAGTGAAAAGAAATACTTCTAGTCTAGACTTAATAAAAGAAAAAAAAAAGGAGGGCCTTAAAATTGAAAATTTTGGGGAAAACGTTGCAGCTGCAACAATTGGCGACTACCTGGTGAACACAGATCTCTGAACAATTTACTCTTTGATCAATAGACTGTTTTGAAAATACCAACATGCTAAATTCTTCAAGATATCTAGATTTCCCAAATGGTATATGTATGCACTTTAATCATTGATTATAGTCCAACTTAGGAACAAGGGAACCAAGATATCAAAGTTTAGATAACTCTTTTCAGGCCAAGAATATGAGTTTCATTTTACCTCTGTCTTTGAGTAGTTTCCAACTTAGACACCATAGGATTGTAACATATGGTAAACAGATATATCCGTTTGTTCCTCATTCCCATGCCATTTTGCACTTTTGGTGCTTTTGGACTTTTGTCCTCTTTTGAGTCCTCCTATCCGCCTTCTTTCTAAAATTTTAATTCAAGCTCCTCTATCCATAGTGTCCTTTTGTATGAGAGATATATTTAGTTTTCAGCTCACGGATGGAGAGGAACTTTCGCAATATTATACATAATAATATGGTTCAGTACTTTGCTTTGATACATATTTCTTTTCTGAGGAGATTTCAACTCTTATTGGCCTTTTGGCTTTCAATTAATGGCATGGAATTATTTAAATATAATATACTGTTTACCTTTCTTCCTTTCCATGCATCTTTTGCTGTCACCCCCTAAGACATTTTTTTTAGTGTGAGATGAATGGAACCTCGAAATAGTATTCTGGACCTTTTGATACTGATTTATTTCACAAGGATTAAGCGGGACTTCAATGTGTTCATAATCATTTAGGAAAACTGTTAAACTTGAAGAAGTTATTTCAAATATGAGATGGATTAATAGTACACAGTCTTATATTCAAAGATTTTAGTTAACCTAGAACTCTGATGAACTCCACTCAACCAAAAGTTGTGCTTATTTATTAAACATTACAATCAATCAAACTCTAACAAAACAAACAAACAAATAAAAACTATAAAAAAAAAACCAAATGTTTATTTATATACAAGACAACCAAAATAAAAGATCAAGAGAAATAAGGTTTGAGAACTAAACCATTTATTGGTAAGTTCTCTTCCCACCCCTATAAGTCTTGCAACTTGTAAGTTGAGGGGCCTAGCTTTACTGCAATTTGAAAAGGGCCTACCCATAACTGCTGAAACTTAGTGTGCTTTCCCTTTTCATTGTGCGGGTGATCCCAATTAAGAACCAGATCTCCTACTTCGAATTCTTTGTTCCCATATTTATGTTTATCAAACCAACGCTTCACTATTTCCTATTGATGCTTAAATATTTCTTTGGCTTTGGACCTAGACTCTTCTGACTTCAACAGGTTATAGATTCTGATTGGTAGAATTTCATTATCGGTACCCCTAGATTCCTATGCTATTATGGAAGATGGCAACAGAATATTAGGAGGAAGGATAGCTTCTTTCCCATAAACAAGAGTGTATGGTGACACACCTAAGTAATTCTTGGGTGTGACTCTATCTACCCAGAGAGCATTAGGTAATGCTAAATGCCAACTTCTTTGATTTTCTATTATGGTTTTCTTTAGAATTCTAATCATATTTTTGTTTGTGGATTCTGCCAAACCATTTCCTTGTGGGTAATAATTTGCAAAATAATGCAACTTGATTCCTCTTTCATTAGCAAATGTAGTTAATCTAATAGAAGAAAAGTAAGTAGCATTATAAAAAACCAGGGAAATTGGAACCACAAACCTGGTCATAATGTGATTCTATAAGAAATCCATGACTGCATCTTCGTTTTTCTTTTCATAACGGAATAGCCTCGACCCATCTGGTGAAGTAATCAGTTGTTGTCAGAATATACTTGTGCTGCAAGGAAGAATTTGTGTTTATTTCTCCAATAATATCGATTCCCCATTGTTTGAATGGTTCTGATACAATTACTGGTTTTAACGGTCCTACTGCTTTAGCTTGTCTTCCAACACCTCTCTGACAAGAATCATATTTTCTAACATGAGCATGAGCATCCTTAAACAGTGTAGGCCAGTAATATCCAGCTCTGAGAATCTTATGTGCTATTGTGTCTCCAGAAAAATGACCTCTAGCGGGCCCATCATGCGATTCTGCTATGACCTTCTTTGCATCTTCCTATTCTAAGCACCTGAGAAAAACTCCATCGTATTTCTTTATGAACAGTACTCCATCAATTATCTGATATGAAGCTGATTTAAGATGTAATGCTCTTCTTTGTTCGGGACTCCAATGCTTCAACAAATATCCTTCTTGGAGGTAAATTACATATTTCATTAAATTTGTAATTATTTAGTGGATCTATAATTTAGAACTTCCGCTAGATTGACTTCTTTCAAAATGAGGAAAGTCATAGACTTTGAATCCTTACATAATGTCTAGTAATATTATTTATAGTTTGTATTTAATGTTAAGTTGATTAAATTATTTTATGACATAATACCAACATTGTATTTGTTACTACAATAATTAGAAATATTGTTGTAGTAATTATTTGTGTCTTTGTTGAGTATGTTGTTTTATTTTTGGAAGTTCGCACTACTTATAATCAAAACAGGAAAATATTTTATGACTTTAAAGTCTAAGTTTTACCCTTGTAATGATTAAAATAAATTATGAATTAAAATAGAAACATAATTTATTGTTGTTGTTGTTGGTAGTGGTAGTGGTAGTGGTAGTGTATTAAAAACTAAGTTGATGAATGTTTACTTTATGAATTATAGATTAACGTGAGAAATTT
>LPNX010734105.1:3532-27572 GCA_001517045.1 Pseudotsuga menziesii
ATTACCACAATGAAATTAAAATAATATGTAAATTTCAAAACACATACAAATGGGTCTCGCTTTTTACACTTTCTCCTTAACTTTATGCCCCCAATATGCCCCCAACATCCGATTTTGGATTGCTTTACATCATTGGAAAATATCTCAACATTTATGATATATGAGAGTTTTATAATTTTTGCATAAATATTTTCTTAGTTTTAAAGAAATCTAAAATGTCTTGGCCATGAATGATCTAAAATGGATAATCCTCACCTAAACGTTGTAAAACTCATTGTGGAAAATTTTGCAATTAACAATGGTCTTGAATAATAAAGGCCAAACTTTCCTTAAAAAATGAAACACCGTGGGATGGTTGTCATTTCAACGTATCCCTATGACAAAAAGACACTTTAGTTATGGAAAAAACAAAACACAACTAAGGGATATAGAGAAAAAATAAGGAAATGGTAACTACATAAGAAGAGACACTTTAGTTATGGAAAAAACAAAACAGAACTAAGGGATATAGAGAAAAAATAAGGAAGAATAGAATTTGAACATTTGAGGCGTAACGAGTTTGAATGGATGAAACTGGGGTTTCGATGGCGCCGAGGGTTTGTAGGAGGGAAATTTTTGTGCAGGTTGATGGCGCTCGGCGGTCTCCCCCTCAGTATTTTTCGGCTGTTACAAATGGAGCCTCTCTATTGGTCTCTATTTGACCCCTTGATTCTTCACCTTCCTGCAGTTGATGGTCTAGTTTCTTTGGGTTATAGGTCAAGCTCGTTGTTTTCTGGGTCTTCAGTCCTTGCTCTTTTTAGCTTTTATTCTTGTTTGGTCTGGTTGTTGTCCTGTTTTATGGCTACGTTTTCGTCTTTTCAGCCATTGCCGACGGCTAGAGTCCCTCCTCTGAGCTAAGGACTAGTACCAACCAGCATAATCAAGTGGGAATTGTAAATATTTAGTCGGTATTGGCGTAGTCTGTTTCTCTATTTTGCATTCTGCTATGTGGTTGTGTAGTTTTTCGTCACCCACCCTACAAGACGTCATTTGGTCTTTTGTTGTCTGGACGCCAGAAGATTCTACGTTGCTGTGATTCCGGGGCTTGGCTGTCCTTGTTTCGTCTGTCTCTTTCTAAGTGGGGTTTTGGCTCGGACCTCTATTTGGTTACCCTAACTAGGGTTTAGGTCCGAGGTTTGTAGTTTTGTCTTCTGGAACTTATTTTTGGACCCTCGTTGACTGTTAATCATGATGGGGGTTTCCTCTGGACGTCTAGGGTTAGTCTATACTTGGGTTGGAATAATAGTTTGCTGATATGACCTGGATTTTCGATGTCTATCAACTAGGGTTTCAACTGAGGTTCTGATGTTTGCATGACTTTTCTCCATTCCCCTTCCTTGTTTAAGTTGGTCTCTTGTTGACTGGGATCTCCATGCAGTCATTATGCCCCATGAAGGGTCTCCCGATGAAGTGACAGTCGGAGGGACTGCTCGGTTTCAACGAAGAAGAAAGGCCAAAGCACACAAGGTGCTCGAAGGCAAACTTCTTTATGTTGTGGGATAGGACATTTACCTGGATAGAGTGGAGGCTTTGTGCTCTTGCGCACTCATCGGAAGGCTGGAATATGCTTCCATGGATAAGAAGGATTGGTTCGCATGGGCAACTGAACATTGGAATCCCTTTCTAACATACGTCCCTGCTATCAGTCTGCTAGTCCAAGGCTGGATAGTTTTTGTGTTTTTAGAGGATGCTCATGCGACCTATGTACTTAATCGACTGTGGAGAGTGGGCAAAGGATCTCTTGTATTAGATTGTTGTCATGTCCAGTTTGACCCAGCCAGAGAAAGGGTTTAAAAATGTCACTTATGGGCTCTGCTGCCCGGTCTTCCATTTCCGTTGTGGAATCGGTCACTCGTGGAAGGCATTGGAAACAACATAGGCCGCTTTGTTGCGGTAGAAGAATACTTTATGAACTCATATGACAAAATACTGGCTAGAGTCTTAGTTGAGTTAGACATATCAAAAGGATTTCCGACTGACATAGAAATACTATGCAGAGAGCGCCTAATCTCTCAAAGACTCGACTATCAGGGCATCCCCTTCAGATGCAGCTACTATAGGGAAACTGGACATCTGAGACGGGCATGTACACCTTTTTGAGATAACTCTGTCACTCCGAGCCTTCGTTTCCCCATTGCAGTGCAGCGAACCTCTACTCCAGATCATAGGACTACCCAGATAAGTTTGCCCTCGGTCCCTCCGGTCTCTCCAATTGAAAATCTAAAAAATGCATGCTCTCTGTTTGATGATGCATCAGATTTAGATTTAGCATTGTTGGATTCCATGGGTAGGGATCGTAAGGCTTTGTTAAATGCTAGTTGTAATAGAGGATCTCCTATTTCCACTTCTCAATCCTTGGGACCTTCAGTCCCTCCAGGTAACTTTGTGGATAGTGGCCATCTTGTTCCTTTAGATGCTACTAAGGCCTTATTTCCCTCTTCCCCCAGTAAGGATTTGATCGGAATTCCTCAACCAAGCTCTGCTATCTTTAACTGTCAACTTCCTTCTCTGGCGTCCTTAGATATTTCCTACATCGATCTCCATGATACTTCTCCTTCGCCTGAGATTCTGCCATGCCCTCCCCCAAGGGACTTCGAAACACAATGAATTAATGAGTCTGTTTCTATTTCTACCCCTTCTGCTAAGTCCCTTTCAGTTACAACACTCCAGGAAGTTTATTCCCCACAAACTCTCTTCAACGACTCTGATTTTCCACCCCTAACTAACATTGGTCGTTCGATAGTGGATTGCCAAACCCCTAGCCCGGTCTCCTCCCCTTCCTTTGCTGATATGGCTCTACAAAAATCATTGAATATTTTCTCTGATAAGACACCTTTGTCTCCTTTTGTTCTCCCCCTTGACTCAATTTGCTTTGAAAATGTCACTATAAGGAGAAAAAAAAAGAAATCTCCTCCAGCTGATACGACTTTCTCCTCTGCCCCTTACACTCCTTTATCAACTAGACTAAAGAATGCAGCTCAGAATTCTGCCTCCTCTTCTCAAAGGGTCCTTAGAGAAATGACCCCCTTACAATCTGATTCATGATGCGTATCCTCTCCTTGAATGTACGTGGGTTGGGAGGCTCAACCAAACATAAAAGCCTTCATAATCTGTTAAGGACTCTTTCTCTTGATTTAGTGCTTCTTCAAGAAACCATGACTAGCTCTTACCCAGCCCTCTTTGCCTTTTCCAAGCTTTGTCCGGGTTGGGAATTCTGTGCACTCAATTCAGTTGGTCTCTCTGGGGAAATACTTTCAGGTTGGAATCCGAAAATCCTCAGATGTAAAGCATATCATACTTTTGCAGGTATCCTGCTAAAAGCTTCATTTCGTGGTTCTTCTTTCTCTCTGTCAATCCTGAATTGTTATGGCCCTTACCTTAACCGTGACATGTTCTGGAATGCCATGGCCTCTGGAGGTCTTCTCTCGTTACCCAATCTTATCTTTGCTGGAGACTTGAATTTAACTCTAAATGCCTCAGAGAATTGGGGCACTAGAGCTCAACTTGATCCCTTGGGTCCCTTTTTCTCCAGGATTTTCTCTGAGCATCAATTAGTGGATGTGGCTCCCCCATCTACAGGACCAACATGGAGGAATGGTAGGACGGGGGAAGATGGGATCTCCAAAAGACTTGATCATTTTCTTCTTGCGGATCAGCTCATTAGCGCTCTTCCTAGACACCGGGTTTGGACTCATAGAAGTGGGATTTCAGATCACTTCCCAGTTTTGTTAGAATGTATGGATCATCAAAATCCTTGTGCTTATCCTTTTAAATTCAATCGATCTTGGCTTGGAAATGAGGATTTTAACCACTTGATCTGAACTAAATGGCCACTCATCTCTTCAGAGTACTCGCTGGATGTTATGAAAGAGTTCTCTTACAAACTTCGCCAGCTTAAAGAAAAAGTTAAACCTTGGATTAAAGATGAGTCAAAAAAAATGAAGGATAAATAACTTTTTCTGGAGGAAGAAATTGGCTCTCTTTTACTTTCTTCGCAGTCTGCTTTATTAAATGATTATCAGCATCATAGATTGATAGCGCTAAAAGATAATCTTCAAAAGCTACTGGATCATGAGCTTTATTCAGCTAGACTTCAAAGTCGTGTTACTTGGGCCTCGATTGGGGATGCTAACACCAAATATTTCCATGCGGTGGCATCGGCCTGGAAAAATCATAATACCATCTGGAGTCTAAAGGATGAGGAAGGAAACTGGATCTCGGATGATCAAAGCATCAAATCTCTCGGGATTCGATACTTCAAAAATATATTTGTTGATGACCATAAGACCAATCTTTCTGCTCAGCTAAGGGTGATTCGTCTATTTCCTTCTTATATCAAGGAGGATAGAAAAAAGGTTTTGAAGCCCTCAGAACTTTCAAAAAGGATAAGGCTTCAGGCCCTGATGGTTGGCCTGTTGAATTCTATCTGACTTTTATAGATCTCCTGGGACCTCTCCTTGCTGATTTGGTGGAGACCTCTATAATCTCGGGTAGTGTGGCCCCTTCCCTTAATTCCACCTTCATAGCTCTAATCCCAAAAATTGATCAGCCGGTCTCCTTTGCTGACTTTCACCCTATTTCTCTTTGCAACCTCTATTATAAGTTGATTTCTAAAGTAGCAGCCCTGAGACTCAAACCCTTCCTTGATTCCTTTATTTCTCCTCAACAATTCGGATTCTTGAAGAACCGTCAAATCACTGAGCCGGTTTCCATCACGCAGGAAGTTCTACACTTTGTCAAAACAAAAAAGAGATGTGTGCTCATCCTAAATTTAGACTTGACAAAGGCATTCGACAGGGTAAATTGGACTTACATCCGTCTTATTCTTATTCAAATTGGAGTTCCTCTTGTAGGAGTAAATTGGATTCTAGGATGCATATCTTCAGCAAATTTTGTTCTTCTTGTCAATGGTTCTCCCTCTTCATTCTTTCTGGCCTCTCATGGAATCAGACAGGGCTGTCCTTTGTCTCCACTATAGTTTATCCTAGTAATAGAGGGTCTCAACCTTCTTATTGAAGATGCCAAGCGCAATGGAAAAATCAAAGGAATAAAAATGTATTCACATTTCTTCCTCACTCATTTGCTATTTGTAGACGATGTGATTTTATTTGGTATGGGCTCCTATGAGGAATGGATAGCTTTTAAAGTCTTACTTGATACATTTTGTGAGGCCTCTGGCATGTGCATAAACTTGGAAAAATCCTGCTTCCTCCATAATGACTTAGATGCTACCCTCCTTGGTAGAATCATTGGTCTTCTTCCGTACATATTTGCTCATCTAAATCAGGGTTTCAATTATCTTGGATACTTCCTCAAGCCTTCGGGATACCTGGTCAAGGATTGGCACTGGCTTATCGCCAAATTTGAGAAGCGTATCTCTCATTGGACTAACAGGCTCTTGTCTATGGGAGGACGTTTAGTTCTTATTCGATATGTGCTCTCAAGCATCCCTGTTTATTGGCTGGCCCTTATTCCTATCCCTTCTTCAATTTTAGATAAACTCAGAAAATTGATATTTTCCTTTCTTTGGGGATCCTCTTCAAAAGGGAAAAAATTTCATCTCGTTGATTGGCATCTACTCGCTTGACCTATGTCATCAGGTGGTTGAATTGGGGGATTAAGCATCTCCCAAGTTTCAGCTTATCTCTGAGATTGAAGAGTCTATGGAATGCATTAAATAGCACTGGCATTTGGAATCTTATCCTGTCTATGAAATATATGAAGAATCGGCTTGTGCATTTATGGCTAAGAGAAAAATGTTTCAGGTTTCGAAATGTCTGGGTAATTTGGAAAGGATTCCTCTTAACCTTGCCTTGGCTGGGTAAAGGGGTTCTATGGCAAGTAGGAAATGGATCTGATATTCACTTGGGCGTGGATCCTATAGTTGGATTGGGAAGCTCTTATATTCTCCCAGAATATTTGAGAGCCTATCTGGAAGATTATGGGATTCGAACCCTAGCTCAAGCTAGAAATGATACCTGTTTTGCTTCAGGGTATTGGTTTACAGCTGAAGATCTCGACCTGTGCGGTGATTGGAAATCTATTTGGGATCACTATATTAGAGGGTTGGAATATAGTAGAATCTGATTGAAAGACTTCAATGACTCTCTCCTTTGGTCTTATAATAAATATATTGGTCCAATTACTGCAGCCAAAGGATATGAAAGTATCATCTCAAACAACAGTTCAAAATTGCAGAATTCTGTTAGTGACTCTCTTTGGTCTCTAAATATCCCAACCAAAATTGCCTGTTTCAATTGGTTACTGATATATGGTCGGATCCTTACCTGGGAGCAACTTCAGTCTCATGGCTTCTATGGTCCAAGTCGTGTATTATGCAAGAGAAATTTGGAAGACATCCAGCATCTCTTCCTGTACTGCCCCTTCACTATGAGTTTGTTCTCACACTATGCAGCTCGATATGGATTTTTTCTGCCCATTTTTTACTCTGTCCCGTCCCTCCTGGAACATTGGTTTTCATCCATTGCACGTCGTGTTGTTTTTAGATACTTGACTTTATTTGCATTCTGGTGTATTTGGAATCTTCGGAACAAATGTATCTTTGAGAACAGAAATCCTTCATTAAAGCCTCTTTTCCCCATGATTGAGAGTTTTCTTAAGCTTTTTCCAGTTCCTATTAAACCTCAACAAATTAGGAAATTTGGACTAAAGCCACAATAGGACTTTCCCTGTGCATTCTTTGATGGGGCTGCTGCTATGAATATTGGAGGCGCAGGGTATGTGATCTATCTAAATGAAAATCATTTTTTCATCTTCTCTTTGGGCTGTGGAAGCAGTACTAATACTAGAGCGGAATTACTAGCGCTCTGGGCTATTTTAAGAGTGAGTGCGATGATGGGACTGCCAACTCAATTGATCTTTGGTGACTCGATGGTAATTATCTCTTGGCTCAATGGACTCTCCACCCTTGATATTCTGTCTCTGATGCATTGGTGTGATGAAATAAATAATATGCTTCATCAAGTCCCTCTGGTGATCTTCAAGCATATATACCGAGAGCATAATATGCTGGCTGATGGCCTCTCCAAACAGGCGCTGAAACTGGATATGGGATTTGGAACTTTCTATGAAACACTAAATGGTCATAAAACATGGCCATTTTATGATTTTTTAATTGCTGAAATGTTTCTGTCTGTTTCAGCATTTGATAGTTTAGTATTTGATTGTTATGCCTTATCTTTCATGTTGAGACTCATTCAGCCAGCTAGTTTTTGCTCTGGATTATCTGCTTGAGATCACCTCCGATTTACAGCATTATCTGACTTGATATTTCAGAATGATGAGAAAAGTCTGCTATGATCAGACTTTTATTATTTGTTGGTTGGTTGTTAGTACAGGCTTGATCATTGTTTTATGTATATTTTCTGATCAGCTACTCATGTTTCCTTTCTGATAAGAAAGAGGGTATATGTTTAATATGTCTTTTGATTCCTATGAATAACAAAGACTCGTATTTTTTCCTCTGAAAAAAAAAGAGAAAAAATAAGGAAATGGTAACTACATAAGAAGAGACATGTTTGATGTTTGAAGGTTATCACTGAGTCAAAGTAATACTATATCACTAGTAAGTAAGAATGCATTAAATTTTTAATTGAGATTTCATAGCTTACAAATTTATAATAATTTTTTGAGCTTAATAAAGTCTTTACTATATGTTAGTTTTTTTATTTGAGGTTTTTATGGAAAATTATTTTTTATTTATGGTCTAATTCATTTGATTTCAATGTTGGGTTTAATTTCATGCTTGTTCACTCAGAAAACCACATTTTACAACCAATCATACAATTGTTTATTGAATGGTTTTGATATATTGCATGTGTAATGTGTAAGGCATAAGGAGTAGTCTAGATTGGTGTGATAATGCATTAAGGAATCATTGTTTGAGTTTCTTGGACAATTATTAGCTTAATGAGATCATTGCCAAACATTAGAGGAAATTTAAACTCAAAATGGGCCTTTCAACCCTAATTCAAATTCCATTTCACCATGGGTTAGCCAATGAAATTGCTTTAAATTTGAAATACCGTATAGGTCTTAAACAATTTTTTAATATAAATTTGGGGATATGTATCATAAAAAAAACTACCTATTTTGTTCGTATTTTTGACATATCTCCTTGTGTTTTTACTCAAATTTTGAGTAGCATAACTCCATGGATGTAGAATTAAATTCCGCGTCCAACGAGTACCCACTTTGCATACTTTTGATGGACCCCGCTACCCCAAAAACAAGAAATCCCTGAAAAAATGTGATGATGATATGAGTACCCACTTTGCATACTTTCGATGGACCCCGCTACCCCAAAAACAAGAAATACCTGAAAAAATGTGATGATGATATCATCATCACATTTTTTCATGTACTTCTTGTTTTTGGGGTATCATCATCACATTTTTTCATGTATTTCTTATTTTTGGGGTAGCGGGGTCTGTCAAAAGTATGCAATGTGGGTACTCGTTGGATGCAAAATTTAATTACGCATCCAACAAGCTCCCTCGATCGAAATTTGAGTAAAAACGCAGGGAGATATGTCAAAAATACGAAAAAAGTAGTTTTTTTCTTTTCTTCCTCCAAATTTAATAAATATTGGGTTAGTGCAAGAAGATGAGTGACCTTTTAGATGTAATCCTAGTTTTCAAAAACATGATCATGTTACCAAAAAATACAACGCGTTTCTGCTACATATCACTTGTTATGGTTCAACCTGAGCCTGACATGTCATGGGACATGTAGGATAGGAAACCATATCGTGTACACGTTATATAACTACAAAACGCGTACGCGATATGTAGTTCTAAAATGCGTACGCGATTTGTAAAAGTAAAATTAATTTATATAGATAGTCCCGAAACCCACAGCCTATTCTACCCATCAGGAATGTGAAACCGATAGCTAATTGGAGCGTTTTGGAGCGATATGGGTGCTTAGGATTATTGGAGGAGCGGATTTAATAGGAGGGGAGGAAACTCCACCGGTGAATTATCATCGAATCAGGTAATTCAATCACCCATAGCATTCTTTTTTGTCAATTCTAAGCCTAGAATATTGTTTTTTTACAGTATAAAACAACCAAATTTTGTATTATTTAGCAAATTGGAACTAACTGAGTCACTAATTAAATTCACATCTCCCTCAACCAAGATGAGTGAATAACTTCAATGAATTCATTTTCAAGAACTCAAAAATTCCTAATGCAACCAAAAATCGAAAAATTTAGAACTCCTCCCTTTATACAATGTATCCATCCACCTGAAATCCAAATTTCCAACCCTCAAAGGACATTTCCCCATGATACTAATTGAATAAGTTTCCTCGGAAATGGCCATAACAAGATGAAATGCATGTGCACAAGCATGAATAGAAAAAATGCATAAAAAATTAGTAAATTGGTTTCTCAAAATTTCATCACAATCATTTGTCCATGAACAGAGTCAAAATTTCATTACAAGTGTATGTAGTTATACATGGCCTCTTAGTTAAGCACGCTCAACTGAATGCCAAAACACATTAACAAAGTGCCTCTCGGGCCTACCCTTTGAAACATAAAACAATGTATTATATAAAATCAACAATATATATATATATATATAAACACAAAGTTAAAACTAGTAACTATGACTAGTTTTATTCCTTCCTCCAGTAAGTTTAGCAGCCACCACCATTTTCCACTAAAATATTTGCACTTCTTGGTTATAGCACCCACCTCATTTGTGTTTTAATTATACATTCCTCAGCACTTTTCTCTTGTTCTGCGCATATGACTTACCCTTTGTGCCCCTGGCCTTATCGTAATGACAAAAAAAGTTGAAATATACAAACCTTGTCACTGTGATATCAAATTACAAGTCAACATGTCCTGACACCCCCATACAACCTCGGTATTCATCGGGGGACTAGTGCTAATTAATTAAAGGTCATCACCTAACCTAAATAGAACTTGAATTCTGCTTCTTTTATCCTATAAACATATTAAAGCAAATTAGAAACATGTGAGACCCTAGGTATCCCTAAGATACCTTGACCTAGCAAAGACATAAATGACTTTACTCAAAGAGTCTATGCCCCTACATCACTCGGTTTATCAACCATTTTTTAAAATAGCAAAACAAATGGGTAATATATTTCTACATGTCGAGTCTCTAAGCTCATCTACAACCAATTGTAGTCTAGTCCACAAATTCTCCATTTTTCCATGTAACGTTTGGTTGGTTTCCATGTTTATACAACAATGTAAATGGCGAAAACCCATGAACTACCTAGAGTGCATCGTGAGAGTGTTCCCAACCATGATCGAGTCAATTATATTTAGAGGATATGGTGCAGCCCTGTATCACCCCTTTTCTTGCCTCACATGTCCTAATAGTCCCTTGCCCCTTTATTTTACATATCCATGGGACGTAAAGACCAAAACATGTCAAAATAGCACTCCTAAATTCAAAGAAGTTTAAACCCAAGTGTGCATGGAAAAGTCACCAATGAGGGTGAAGAAGTGCCTTAACATCTAGAAAGAAGTTGGACGAAACTTACTATTTAATTGTTAAATGTTTAATTTTAAGTTTTAAATGTATGTAAGTGAATGCCATTAAATTTCTTACTTGAGTTTGATTTAATTTACATTTTCAATTTTGAAGAGATGTCATTATATAACATGTATATTTTTCTAATGATTTTCATATTAATGTTTTTATTGCAGTTGCGGCTATGGACACAAATGCTGAAATACTGATTGAGCTTTCCCACTTGAGAGGACTTAGTAATTTTTTAGTGTTGGTGATAGGATTCGCCGTTCACTTGCATCCTCTTTGGATGCAATTGTTGAGACTATTTCATTGTCAAGCAACATACTATATGATATTACATCATATAGAGAAAGAAAAAGACAAGAGTACACTGACGGGCTTGACTACAATACAATAAAAAAAGTTGAAAATTACTAAAGAGCATATATTTTCATTGTTTAGGGACCCTTGCATGGGGGAAATCCAAAATGCAAATAGGCCACATATCTCTATTGAGTGGTGCACATTTCAAGCATTTGTTGATAACTGGATGGATAGATGGTATATGGTTTTTGATATGCCACCACACAACAACAGGGAAATCCACCTGTATTTTCTTCGGAAGATGTATGCAGAGTTTGTGTTGGGTAAACACGTAAACTATTTTGATATATTGCAGTTTCAGGGGATCAGTGGGGGGATGCCCCAAAATCGACCCAATTCCAGGCTTCGAGACGTTGATCGCCCTATCCCTGCACCTTGTAGGTAGTTTCTTGGGCTAGATGTCCCACCTGTACATCCTGTTATTCCATAGACACGTGATGCATTTTTGAGTTTGGAACGGGAATTTGTTCGTCATAGCACTATGGTTCAACATATGGGTGAGGAAGGGACATATGTCCCTAGTGTGGTACATACACCAGGTTGTCACGGTGCAGGACCATCTTCTAGTGTAGTACCACCCACTACTGCAGTACCCCCATCTAGTGCAGGACCATGTAATAGTGCAGCACCATCAACACATCCCCAGCCTACTTTTGAGCCTCACGAGTGCACATCGTATGGTCATCCATGCTATGGTCTTTCCACAAATGTTTTCTTTAGTGGGTTTTTGAGTGATGTATGTATTTGGTTAATTGTAATAAATTCTTCATTTATTTTCCTCTTTGTACACATATGTATAGGTTGAGATAATATATTAGTTTTGTGAACTTGCAGTTGATGCTTTATGTCAGCAGCGACACCCCAAAGTTCCAAGTTCCACACTCTATAGAAGGGCATGACATTCCATCCACTGATCCCTTGGTTGGTGGAGAGATTCATATAACACCCATTGTCGTATCTCACACCGAGGTAAACATTTTAAAATTTTAGTTTTTTAATACTTGTTAATTTTTTAATTTCCACATATTGTACATGTTAGTTCACTAATGCTACCTACGGTCTAATATTTACAATTATTAAACTTGTAGATGCTATATCCTTCACAGGGGAAAGTAGTGATGGAGGTAGAATCCATGGTTGTATCGACTGAGGAAACATCTGGGCATGACATTCCATCCACTGATCCCTTGGTTGGGGGAGAGATTCATATAGCACCCATTGTCGTATCTCACACCAAGATAAACATTTTAAAAATGTTATTTTTTTAATACTTGTTAATTTGTTAATTTCCACACACTGTACAGTTAGTTCACTAATTCTATCTACGGTCTAATATTTACAATTATTAAACTTGCGGATGCCAGATCCTTCACGAGGGAAAGCAGTGATGGAGGTAGAATCCATGGTCGTATCGACCGAGGAAACATTTTGGCATGACATTCCATCCACTAATCCCTTGGTTGATGGACAGATTCATATAGCACCCGTTTCCATATCTCACACTGAGGTAAACATTTTAAAAATGTTATTTTTTAAATACATGTATGTTCGTTGAATCATTCATGTCTAACTACATGAACTCTTGTTGACTATAGGCACCAACCGAAACACCTGAACCATTTCCTAGAGTTGTATCTCCTCATAGGCCATACGTGAACAAGGGTCATGTGTATATGAGGTGACCTACTCCTAGCAAGAGTCGAGTTGTCCACGACCATGGAGCTACTGATACCATGGTAATGTATATCCTTTGATGAAATTTCTTGGTTAACTTGAAATCCAGTGCATAAAATGTTTTGTTAATGTTTGATTTGCATGTTTACTACATTAGGAGCCAGAGTTTACTATTGAAAACCTTGCAGGGATGGTTGATGCAGCAGTTAGTGCTGCATCTGCAATGGAAACAAGTCACATAGAGGTACAACTATTTCAACATGATCGTTACATAGTTTATTATTGTTTGCGTATATTTATTCATGCATGTCTAACTATTTCAACATTTGGTGATTGTAACCACCACCAGCAGGAGTTATTGATGCAGCAGTCAATGTGGTATCTTCAATAACAACAAGCCACATAGAGGTACAACTATTTGAACATGATCTAGACATAGTCTGTTATTGTTGTCTATTGTTTATTCATGCACATGTCTAACTATTTCAACATTTGGTGATTGTAACCACCACTAGCAGCAACAGTTCCTGCCCCCTCTGGTTCGACCATGGATGCGACCATCCTTGATGTTCAACCAACAACCCCATCTGCTACACAAGGAACACAATCCCCTTTGTCACAGTCTCTCGCAGAGGTGAGATGCCCATTAATGACCAATTTTTTCATGCAATGTCCATGAACATGTTGATAATTGTTGAGTTAATTTAGATATGATATTTTATTGAGCTAATGTATTAGTACATAGTTAGTTGAATTTAACAATTGATATTTAATTTGCAGGATCCAAAGATGCATGCTGGTCCTAGAGTTGTGCCTAGAGGATCAACGTCAAGAAAGAACAAGAGGAAGCTGGAGTTTTGATGTGTCTTATGGGATATGTACATTTTGATACATGTACATGTGGCTTGGATAGTTTTGGATACATGTACTTTTGGAGACATGTAGATTGACATTTCACTTACATGTACATGTGGCTTGGATAGTCTTGGATAGTTGTGGAGACATGTACTTGTGGTTACTTTTGGATATATATGTACTTTTGGAGACATGTACATTGACATTTCAGTTGTAAATGAATGATACATTTCACTTTAAATTTGTTCTTTGGTTTCCACATGTTCTTTTGTCAATCTATTGTATTGATTTGTGTGGATTTTCTATTACTTATGAATGCACTATGTCAAAAGAACAAACTATTATATTTAAAGGTTTCAATGATATCACTACATGCACACTAATTGGATATCTAATTAAAAATTGTGATTTTGGATGATCATTACAAGTAAATTCAAAGTTCTTGCTCGTGTAATTTAATAAATATAAGTGCAATACAATGTATTTCAAGGTTTCAATGAACTCACTTCATGCACACCAATTGGATATATCTAATTAAAAATTGTGAGTTTAGATGATTAAATTACAAGTTAAGTCAATGCTCAAGTGTAATTTAATAGAACTAACTGCAATACATGCTTCACATTTCATCAACAACCAACAACACTATTCAACAAACCTCGTGCACCCAGTGACTAATCACTCAACATTAAAGGAACTACAATAGAATCCAAAGACCAAAAACCAACTTCGTGAATCAACATGATTTGAAGCATAAATCCACCGGATTTGAAAAAGTTGAGTTGGACATTAGATTGATTCTGAACTGAGTTGTGAAATTTTAAGATAAGATTAGGGTTAGGATTAGGGTTTCCCTGGTAGGGTTATGGTTATGAGCCATGCATGTTAAAAAATAAACCCTAGTTAGGGATAGGGTTTTCAAAGTTTGGCCTTCGTTGGTGTGAAATGCATTGTCCAAGTTTGCCCCTCATTAGCGTGAAATGCATTGTCCCCTACTGAGCGCAACCCTAGTTTCAGAAACCACCGTATACAGAGGTCATCTAGCAATGGATAGGTGGGGGAGGTCCCCCCTATCTAAAATCCCATGTCACAAATCCAACATATTCGACGGTTCATTGATTGAAGGCCCGAGTATCTATCTATGACGAGTTGCAGATCACCTTTAGATACCATTCAGGGACACTTGGTGGACTTGTGCCCGATGCACAAAAAACCTCACGGAGCCACAATTTTGAATTCGGTCAACTCTTGCTAGCGTGTTTGGGCATGGCAAATATGGCAATGCCAACCGCATCCCCACTGTCCATGGTTTTCTAAATTTGTCCCTCGTTAGTGTGACTACACTGTCCCCTATTGAGCAAAACCCTAGTTTCAGAAACCACCATATACAGAGGTCATCGGTCAATGGACATGTGGGAGAGGCCCCCCTAGCTAAAATCCCACGTCATGAATCCAATGGAATCAATGGTTCATCGATCGGAAGCCCGAGTATTGATCTATGGTGAGTTGTAGATCATCTCCATATACCGTTCAGGGACACTCGGTGGACTTGTGCCCAATGCACAAAAAACTAACAGAGCCACATTTTTGAATTCTGTCAACTCCTGCTAGCATGTTTGGGCATGGGAAATATGGAAAGCCAACTGTATCGCATCGTCCGTGGCTTTCCAATTTTGACCCTCGTTGGTGTGAAATGCATTGTCCCCTACTAAGTGAAACCCTAGTTTCAGAAACCACCGTATATAATGGTCACCAAGAAATGGACAAGTGAGAGAGGGACCCCACTAGATAAAATCCCACATCACAAATCCAACAGAATTGACGGTTCGTCGATCGGAGGCCCGAGCATTGATCTATGGCGAGTTACAGGTCACCTCCAGATATCGTTCAAGGACACTTGGTGAACTTGTGCCTGGTGGGAAAAAACCCTCACGGAGCCACATATTTGAATTTCATTAAATCTTGCTAGCATGTTTGGGCATGGGAAATATGGCAATTCCAACCGCATCCCCACCATTCATGTCTTTCCAATTTTTTCCCTCATTAGTCTGATTGCATTGTCCCCTACTGAGCGAAACCCTAGTTTCAGAAACCACCGTATACAGAGGTCACCAAGAAATGGATAGGCAGGAGAAGCCCGAGCCTAGATAAAATACCATGTCATGAATCCAACGAAATCGATGGATTGTCGATCAGAGGCCCAAGCATCGATTTATGGTGAGTTGCAGGTCACTTCCAAATAGCGTTCAGGGGCACTAGGTGGACTTGTGCCCGATGCGCAAAAAACCTCACGGATCCGCAATTTTGAATTATGTCAACTCTTGCTAGAATATTTGGGCATGGGAAATATGGCAATTCCAACCGCATCCCCACTGTCTATGGCTTTCCAATTTTTTCCCTCGTTGGCGTGACTACATTGTCCCCTACTAAGAGAAACCCTAGTTTCAGAAACCACCATATACATAGGTCACCGAGAAATGGACAAGAGTAAGATGCCCCCTTCTAGCTAAAATCCCATGTCATGAATCCAACGGAATTGATGGTTAGTCGATCGGAGGCATGAGCATTGATCTATGGTGAGTTGCAAGGTCACCTCTACATATGGTTCATCGATCGAAGGTATGAGCATCGATATATGGAAAGTTGCAGGTCACCTCCAGATACCGTTCAAGGACACTTAGTGGACTTGTGTCCGATGCACAGAAAACCTCAGAGAGCAGCAATTTTGAATTTTGTCAAGTCCTACTAGCGTGTTTGGGCATGGGAAATATGGCAACACCAAATGCATCCCCACCATCCATGGCTTTCCAAGTTTGGACCTTGTTGGCGTGAAATGCATTGTCCCCTACTGAGCGAAACCCTAGTTTCAAAAACCACCATATACGGAGGTCACCAGGCAATGGACAGGCAGGTATAAGAGGTGAGTTGTCAAGAAGGAAATTATACAAGCCTTAAAATAAAAATTTATCGTTGCAACATCTTGTTTCCATCATCCTAGTTTTATATATCGGCTGAAAACATTGACAATATTACCTGCTTGAAACATTAGGGTTTTAGTCCTGTAAGAGAGCCTACAATGAACTTTGACAGGTATGACCTAAAGAGGTACATGTATGTATTCTAATGTTATGTATATCATGTGAATGAGATATTGAAATGTTCATATGATTGATATATAGGGTTTATTGATCATATGTAAAATTTGGCATGTTCATTAACTTGACATACAAGAGAACTTTTGGCATATTTATAAACAACATTATGGAAAATTTCACATATCAAGAACAAAAAATTGACATATTCATAAGCAACATACATAGGAAAATTAAAATTATGATACATACCTCATCATGCTAGATCCCACCTATTATCATACAACCAAGCCCTCCGGATCATCTCTTATAATGATGGTCTCCACTAGTCTCTCGTGCTCTAGATCCGGTAAGAAGTAGCGTACCTTCAATGAATTTCAGATAGGCATTGTTCGTACCTGGAGGTTTGTACCAATGATTAAGTTGGTTAAGTGATACACACTTGCACCTGGTTTGTAATCCCTGTAAACATATCCACCCTTATTTCTTTTA
The DNA here is from genome assembly GCA_001517045.1 of Pseudotsuga menziesii. Classification (NCBI taxonomy): domain Eukaryota; kingdom Viridiplantae; phylum Streptophyta; class Pinopsida; order Pinales; family Pinaceae; genus Pseudotsuga; species Pseudotsuga menziesii. The sequence goes on from LPNX010734105.1 coordinate 20,589, forward strand.
TTGTTGTCATGTGTAAGGTATTCACCTTTAACAACCATAGACCCTATTGGGAAGTGGTTGTTTTCATCATCAGTCATGGACATAATGAGGGTTTGCTTTCCCTCTATACAACGTGCCAACCAGTAATCACCACCCCATTCACTATATTTTGAGGCAACCACTGCGTATATGTGTCCTGCATAATATGATTGTAGGTATATGATCAAATATTTTTCATGTGATACAAGGCCATTAATGTGAGTTTCAAGATTACGTAAATAAACAAAAAAATGTTAAGGAAATTCATCATACCAGGTTGTACAAGGTCTGAGACATGATCAAAATCTATAGAAATAGATGATTGGTCTTCTTCCAATGGAGTTAAATCAACAATTTCACGCTGATCAAGTGGAAGTGATATGTTATCCCATCCATCAACCCAATCCAATGATTCACACACATCCCAATCACCATCAGAACAAGGCGGGCAAAAACAAGCGAGTTTTCTGGTCCAAATTTCAAATACTGGGTTATCAGAGCTTCGAACCAAATGAAAGCCACAAGTCCCAGGAACAGTCTTGCATTCCCATGCATGTGAACGATCTATGTCTACCACCTCCCAAAAAAATCTCTCCACGTGTCTCTTTCTTGTGGATTCTACTCGCATAGTTGATTCCTCTCCCATTATTGACATGCACCACCTGACTATAGATTGAGCATTTCGAATAGTAGATATTGTAGATATTTTCAATTCTTCTCTTTGTAGGGCTGTTTTGACACATGCTCTGGCTCCATGCTCTCCTTTACCATGCCCAGTCTCAAAATAGTTCCACATATGTGGAACTTTGTTGTTTTTATGCAATGAACACAACCATTGAAATATGCGTGCATTTTTTAACTGACCAGCACATCCATCAGACCAAATCTACTTTCGATCCATATGTATGTTCCTGCCCTTCAAATGATCATAAAATATTATGAATAAATGACGTACATAGTGGAAGTCATGGCACCTATCATCACTTATGTGAAGTGATATTCCTTTAGAATTTCTCTTTGCTCTTCATTTCTATTTGGGCCATGCCTATATGTGATATTCACCATCAAGGAAACCTTCTCAAAGTGATAATACTGACTTTGGATCTCATTTTGAGGTTGTAGAGTGTAGTTCTCGGAAAAATAAACAACTGAAAGTATAGTACCATGGGAAATGTGTCTCTGCATATTCTAAACTTCTCATCCTGTCATTGTGCCAACTGGACATGCTGAACATATTGATGTGTCTTTTCAATAAATTCCTTGACGAAGACACTAACTTGTACCTGTACCTAAGATGTCACCAATTGTATTTTTTTGCTTTCTTTCCCTGGGACTATTTCATAGCTGATATATTTGAAACTTTTCATGTCTTTAACCATATTCCCAAATTCATTGTCTCCACTCTCGTGCATACATTGGCTCAATAATGCCATTCCAGTACAGTTGGGGCAAGTTCCATCCAAACAAGATTTTGCATAGTATGTTTGCCCCTCAGGCCTATTGCACATGATACTATGAATGAGTTCTCTTGATGAGGTCGGTGGTATTGTCAAGGAGCAATACTGCACATGGTTAGTATGCAACACATGACGAATGTACAAAAATGTTTCATAGTAATATCCATATTCTAAATGGTATCTACAACAACAAGTGTTACGAAGAGTATTTATTCTAACATACCAGGGCTTACATTTCTCAAAAGATCTTTGCCCCAAATTCAATTGTCTATGTTCATTCCTAAATTTCTCATATAGTTTTGTTTGTGTTATATCAAGAAGATGTCTAATATGTGGTTCACGGTCCTTTGAACCCCTTCTCAGTTTTAGTAAATCCTTCCAGTTTGAAGAAGGCCTTGTGTGATCATGCCAAAAACTATGCACTGGTCCCTTTACTGCATCAACTAGCTTCATGTCACGACGTGGAAACCGACCAATAAAGGCCCAAAAATCTGTCTGATTGGTTGTGTTAAGATGTTCTCTTCTAATAGAATCCCTATGGAGGGTTTTTACATTCAAATTAAGTAGTTTAGATGTAGGCTTGAGAAAACGAAGGACCCTAGTATTCTTATTTACAATTACTTGTGACAACACACGACGAGCCGCATTGCGGTCTTTTGAATGTGTGTTCTTACCAATTTTACCAAAGGAATCTACTAATATTTTAACTATATGAGAACTTGGTCCATAAGTTTTTATCATATTTATCCCTAACAATTTCCTAACAATATTCATGCCCCTAGATTTTAACAATGATAAAAAAGAAATATACATTTATCTCCATCACATTTAGAAAAAAAATATTTATTTAGTATCTGTTGAGTTTGATAAGAAATACTACATTTAGATAGTGTACCTTCATCAACTTGTATATGCTTCAGAGTTCTTCGACGTGTGCTTTCTAATGGAGATAAGGGGGTTGGAATTCTATCATCTAGTGCATCAACAATACGCTCTGGCGTTTCAGTAGCAACTTGTTGTCCTTCATTCTCTTCCTGGTAGTTGGATGGTGGAAGTCCAACATCCTCATTGATGGTCCAGATAATATTTTCTTCTTCAACAGTAGGCTCCATGTCCAACACCTCTTCAACAGTAGGCTCCATGTCCAACACCTCTTCAACAGTAGGCTCCATGTCCAACGCCTCTTCATGAGCTTCGTCTTGAGATGGTAACTTATCACTTTGACTTGATGTGGGATTTGAAACATTCCCTAATGAGCACCTACGTTTTGCTTCTTGAATACTTCCATGGAGTGCTTGTTCAACAACTATTGTGGAAATTGAAGGTCCCTCTAGTGAATGCTTCCTTTTTTCTTGTGCTGGATTAATAGGATGAATTGTGGTATCCTCTATAATTGGATTTGGATTAGTTTCCAAAGAAAGCCTCTGATTCATCATGTCTATTCTTTTCTTTTCTTTCTCTTCTTCAATGACTTCTTGAGGTCTCTTCTTCCTTGCTGATTTTGTTCTCCAGTTACGTACATTCCCCATCACCACAATGATCAATTCAATATAGTTTGTTTTTGTTGCTCCTCAATTACAAGCTTTCAAACCTTTAACTTGCTTTATAACTATTGATCCTTCAAGGTGCTTCAATCTTCCTTTTCAATTGTTCATATTTCCCATCAAAACAATGATGAATGGGAAAATTTACCTTTGGTTCTCTTGAATAATAAGCAAATGAAAGTTAAATAATAAATTGTTTCTCAAGTTGATTCCCTTGTACAATTGTGTATATCCACCATCACCATGAAATGATATTGAAGCTTGATATATTTTCCTGTCTGCTCCTCAACCATGAAAGATGTCCTCAATTCTGCACTTGCATAACAAAAAGAATGATGGAGAATGTGTATTGTGAGTATTTCCATAGGCGGGCTCGTGCTCTTGAAAAAAAACGTGCGATAATCAGATTTTCGCAAAAACAAAGTAAAGTTGCTCTCGGACAAAAACAATCCACTGTTTTTACAATCCTAAAACGTGCACGTGTTAGATAGAGTAAAAACGCGTATGCGATTTGTAGAAGTAAAACGCTCACGCTATATGTTTAAGCACAATTAATAGGATAGGTGCATGGCTAAGGAAACGAATAAAATCATAAGAAAATGAATGTTTTCTATGGTTAGAAACAAAGCATTTTTTTTTAGTGCTCCCTTCTTTTCATGCATATAAATGTTTCTCTCTATACCCCCAATAATCCCTAGATACCCCTATCTCTTTCTAAATATACCTCCCTCATTCTCTCTACATCCCTCCCTCTCTCACCACGATGATGATGATGAGCATGATGATGAACATGATGATGATGATGATGATGACGATGATGATGATACTAATCATGATGATGATACTGATCATGATGAAGACGATGATGATTATCATGATGGTGATGATGATGACGATGATGAAGATGACGATGATGATGATGAAGATGACGACGATGATGATGATGGTGTCAACGATGATGATGATGATGAAGACGATGATGATCTGTTGATGATGATCATGATGACGATGATGATCATGGTGATGAAGATGATGATGATGAACATCATGGTGATGATGATAATGATGAAGAAGATCAACTTGATGGTGATGAACAAGATGTTGATAAATATGATGGTTATGATGATGTTGATGATGATGGTCATGATGATGATGATCATCATGGTGATGAAGATGATGACGATGATGATAATGATGAACATGATGATGGTGATGATGATGATGATGATGATGATGGTGCTGATGATGATGAACATGACGATGATGATGAAGACGATGATGATGATCATGATGACGATGATGATTATCATGATGGTGATGATTATTATCATGATGGTGATGATGATGATGATGGTGATGAAGACGGCGACGACGACGATGATGATGTCGATGACGATGATGACGATGACGATGATGACGATGACGACAACGATGATGATGATGATGAAGACGATGATGAATTGTTGATGACGACAACGATCATGATCATGGTGATGAAGACGATGATGATGAACATGATGATGATGACGATGATGATGAACATGATGATGATGATGATTATCATGATCATGATGATGATGATGAAGATGATGATGATCAACATGATGGTGATGAAGAAGATGATGACGATTATAATGGTTATGATGATGTTGATGCCGATGATGATGGTCATGATGATGATGATGATCATGGTGATGAAGACAATGATGATGAACATGATGATGATGATGATAATGATGAACATGATGATGGTGATGATAATGATGAACATGATGATGGTGTTGCTACTGATGATGATGAAGACGATGACGATGATCATGATGATGATCATGATCATGATCATAATGATGATTATTATGATGATGATGATGATGACGACGTCGACGACGACGATGACGACGACGATGCTGATCATGGTGATGAAGACGATGATGATGAACATGATGATGATGATGATGATGATTATGATGATCATGATCATAATGATGAAGACGATGATGATCAACATGATGATGATGATGAATATAATGATGATGATTATGATGATGATTATGATTATGATGATTATGATGATGATGATGATGATGATGATGATTATGATTATGATGATTATGATGATGATGATGAGGGTCATGATGATGATGATGATTAGGGTCATGATGGTGAAGACAGTGATGATGAAGACGATGATGATGATGATGATGATGATGATGATGGTTATGATGATGATGATGATGATGATGATGATGATGGTGATTATGATGATGATGATTATGATGATGATTATGATTATGATGATTATGATGATGATGATGATGATGATTATGATTATGATGATTATGATGATGACGATGAGGGTCATGATGATGATGATGAAGATGATGATGATGATAATGATGACGATGATGATGATGGCGTCATCAACGACGACGACGACGATCATGGTGATGGAGACGATGATGATGAACATGATGATGGTGATGACAATGATCATGATCATGATGATCATGATCATGATGGTCATGATCATGATGATCATGATCATGATGATGAAGACGATGATGATCAACATGATGATGATGATGATGATGATGATGATGGTTATGATGATGATGATGATTATGATGATTATGATGATTATGATGATGATGATTATGATGATGATTATGATTATGATGATTATGATGATGATGATGATGATTATGATTATGATGATTATGATGATGATGATGAGGGTCATGATGATGATGATGAAGATGATGATGATGATGATGATGATGATGAGGGTCATGATGGTGAAGACGATGATGATGAAGATGATGATGATGATGATGATGATGGTGATGAAGTATATCAACATGATGAATATGATGGTGCTGATGGTGATGATGATGATGATGACGATGAAGATGACAATGATGATGATGATGACGACGAAGATGATGATGATATTGATGATGATGAAGATGAAGATGATGATGAGGGTCATGATGATGATGATGATGATGAGGGTCATGATGATGATAATGAAGAAGAAGATGATGATGATGATGAATATCATGATGATGAACATCGTGATAATGATGATGATGATGATGATGGTGATTATGATGATTATGATGATGATGATGGTCATGATGATGATGATGAATATGATGATGATGATGATGATGATGAATATGATGATGATGATGATGATGATGATGATGAACATCATGATGATGAAGACGATGATGATGAACATAATGATGATGATGATAATGATGATGATGATGATGATGATGATGATGATGATGATGAAGACAATGATGATCAACATGATGATGAAGAAGAAGAAGATGATGATGATGATGATTAACATGATGATGATGATGATGGTGAAGAATATGATGATGATTAACATGATTATGATGATGAAGAAGATGACGATTATGATGATTATCATGGTGATGAAGACGATGATGATCAACATGATGATGATGATGAAGATGAACATCATGGTGATGAATACAATCATGATGATGATGAGGGTCATGATGACAATGATGATCAACATGATGATGATGATGAACATGATGATGATGATGAAGACGATGATGATGATGATGATGATGATGATGTTCATGATGATCATGATCATGATGACGATCAACATGATGATGATGATGAATATGGTGATGAAGATGATCAACATGATGAAGATGATGGTGATGATGGTGAAACCATCCATCTCTCTCTCTCTCTACATGTGTGAACCTACACCTTTCTCTCCTTGTGTATGTTCCCTTGTCACCCCTCACACACACACACCTTCTATCACTCCCTCAATATCTCTTTCCTTCACTCTATATTCATCCCTCCCTCACCCCCCTCCTCCCTCTCTATATTATTCTCTCTCACACTCTCTCCACGTCATTCTCTCTCTCTCTCTCTCTCTCTCTCTCTCTCTCTCTCTCTCTCTCTCT
>LPNX010734123.1:0-60495 GCA_001517045.1 Pseudotsuga menziesii
ATACCGTGTCAAAATCAAATATCTATTTCACTATATCAAAATTCATTTTTATTTAAGGCTGCTACACTATAAAATATCAAAATCCACATGTATTCAAATTCATCTCTATTCAAGGTCGTATTTACATTTATTTAGGAGAATTGACTAAAATTGCAACGAATTGCAGTGAAAATTGGACCACTCAAAAAAGGGGTAAAAGAGCTCCGGTATCATTTAAAAAGAGAGACAAAGACAACAGAAGTGCTGCAGTTCATTAAAATTCTTTTCACTGAGAAATTGTGGAAGCTTCACGAGCCCATTTGAACAAAAACAAGTTCAATATTTAACCATATGTAGTGCTTAAAAATGCATAAGCTGGCATTTAAAGTAGAAGAATTCCCTACTCAGAATTGCTGGAGTATTCAGACACTTTCCTTGCTACAAAGAAGACAACCATAATTCATAGAAATGATAATTCATAAAGCAGGGTTTCATAAAATTAAGATTTCTTTCATAAAGCAAGGTTTAATCAAAATGAATAAAAGGAACATTACTCAGTATTCTCCTCCAGCGGTTCCGTCTTTCATTCGTCTCCAAATTGGAATCGTTGTTAGGCAATTGATAAGATTCAAAATCCTTGAAGCCTGTTCAAACCACCGCCACTATCACTGCGCACTCTGTACTGATCAACTTTAATCTGATATCAGCGGTGCTGAGGTCTCTAAATTGGAATCGTTTTCGGCCATTGCTCCCTTCAAATGCTAATATTGAAACCCTTAGAGCCACTGTATTCAAACCACCACCACTATCACTTCACACACTTCATTTTTTCGGTGGCAGGGTGAATTATGAATTTTGTTTAGCAGCTTTGGGATGACTAAAAACTCTCTCAGGAGATGATGGTGAATTATGAATTTTGCATGCTTTCTCTCTGCCATCTTGTGTGTCTAATGCCATTCAATAAAGGCAAAGTACAAAAGAAATGAATGTGAATAACTTCAATGAATGTTCCCAGGAACCCCGCTTGGGCGCCAAAGGGCGGCCCTCACGGCGGCCCCCGCTGCCCGGCATCGAGGGCCGCCGTGAGGGCCACCCTTTGGCGCCCAAGCGGCGGACACTCCCGAATTGTATATCAACGTATATAACGTTGTATATCATTATTGGTGTTCAGGTGTATGATCGGTAGTGTGTGCTTATCAGTTCTGCCCCTTCGCTTCCCTCGCTCGCCCTGCTAGGGCGCATATAACGTCGTTTAACTAAGCTTTGCGCCCCACGCTGTGTGTTCGTGTGCTGGCATGTCGATGTTAAGGTTTTCAGTGATGGCTCCCGAATCTAGCTGCTCAGTACCGACCAGGCACCTGTTCTTTAGCCACTGTCTTTTGCACACTATGCAACTAAACATCTACAACTTCTAAAGAAAAATTTTTATTTGTGTTTCTTGAAACAAAAAAGAACAAGAACAGATATGGGTTCCTATGATCTTGAATTCTTAATCAGCCCAAAATAAATGAATAGACCAAAAAAAAAGGTGGATGAAAAATAACAAATAAAATACTCTACTCAGAACTCAAATCAACCTAAATGATAATGGAAAGGAAGCTAATTTTTGGTTTCTGGAAGTCATGTGGATGTTGACATCAAATATCAGATAGAAAATAGTCATATATCAACCTAGAAATGAAGCCCTAACTGACAGGAACTTGACAAAAAATAAAAACTGGTGAATAAGCGATTGATGAAACAGAAGCCCACGTATTTATTGTGAATACACGACTTTAACTGAAGTAGCGCACGTATGCCAAGAAAAAAAGTAGAAAAAAAGAACTTCCTTATAGGACTAATAGATGACTATGTGTATACACCAACAGCGTCTGAGGTTAGGAAAGTATACATAATTGAATTTTCACTATATTCTCAGTTTTACATCTTTAACAGGGTTGAAAGATCAAAATATCTTCAGGCTCAAATTTCCAAAGATACTCAAGATGGATTTTTAAAGAAATTTCCTCGAGATACTCAATGTCTATGATGGCATAAAGGGAATCTACAACAAGGGACATGGATAAGATCATCCAATATATTAATGGCTAAGGATAAACTATGACAAAAGACATTGTAACATATTCTTCATAAGGAAATCTAAACATCCATTGAAGCCTATGTTGGGCACCATTCCAATTCCTATCCATTCCTTGTTATGTTCTTAGTATAGTTAGGAATGGTTCCATTAATCAACACAAGCCTCTTAGTGCATGTTGTTTCTAAGATCCATTTTCCAATGCACAAATACATATGAATAAAAGGAAAGAGCATTGCTAATAAGCCACCAGTTATCTAATACCAAATCGATTTTCATGGAATATATTTCATTTAGCTCTTTGACTCGTTATGATAAACTTATTGAAAAAATGAGACAATAACTAATACTAGCAAATCATTTTTCCATATTTATAGCCAATCAATTTTCCATATTTATAGCCAATCAATTTTCCACATACAAAAATTCATTTCTCTATCATGCTGGATAAACTAATAATTTATCAATTGCAAATAATTATGTTATATATATAATTTGACCTCAAATCATGCCCATAGGGAAACAATCCTCCCATTGCATTTTCATGTTTTATGAACAAAAATATAACTTAGAAATCAAACCTTTTTATGATAGAATTTTTTTGTACAGATTCAATTTCTCATATAGGGATTATACTGTAAATTTTAAACCCAAATATGAGATTTGGATTTGGAAAATTGTTTCTCCATACGCCATGCTCATATTATATTAATCCCAATAAGAGTAAAAGTAATGTTACCATTAGAAACTACAAACATTTTTTTACATTTTTTTCGAACTTAAATGACTTTACACAGCAATCATGTGTTGATTATCAATTTCAATATTTTCATAGTGTTAGGTCATGAATTTGTCTTCCTTAGCTTCATGTTTTGTTTGTGTTTTGAAATTTGCTAATGTTTTTGCTTTTAGGAAATTTTGGTGTAAAGGTTAATTTTGAGTTTATGCCTTTAGGTTTTCATCATTTTTTGTTTTTTTTCCCTTTTTTTTAAAGCTTGCTTTTATAAAAATTTTGCATAGAGTTCATTTTTGAAGGGTTATATAAGGTGTATATTGATTAATGGTTTCATCAGTGACACTAAGATCAAATATTAATCATATAAACTAAGTCTTAAAGCTGGATTAGTGATCAAATGACATAAATTGTATGTTTGAACTTTCTTGTAGTGCAAGAGCAAAATTAATGCACTGGCTACAAGAAAGTCGCGAGAGCCCAAATGGTCATTTTTCACCTCGATTTTTTTGATGATTTTGTTCCTAAGGTGGTAATCACATCAATTAGCATGTTTGATACATGTCTTGCCAGGCTAATCATGTAAACATGTGTTTGGTCATCGTGTGAGGGAGATCGTGGCAATTGTATGCAAATTCATGGCAAATGATGACAGTGAGTGGAACGAGGAAAAATTTCCAAGAATAGGTTCCTGAGCTGAAGATTACGAAGGCATTGAATGTCGTGGTGGAGACATATTGCTGAAAATTCAGAAATTTGACAGTTGAAGGAAGAATTAGGGCTTCCCAGCGGTGACAGTTAGAAGCAATCTGGAGGGTTGAAGACAGCTGGAACGTGCAATTCAACACCTAATGTGTTAAGGGATCGACATCTAGCGCCTGTATCAAGCTTTGAATGAGGTATCCCGTGTGACCTTTGACAGGGATTGTTAAAATTGGGGGTTTTTTCTGATAAAGCCCTATTATGTCAAAATTTTAAAGAAAGACATGAATTTACTCACTCAATAGACTTCCAATGATGAGATATTAATCATAATATATAAATATGCATCGTTTGAGTTAGTAAAGTTTAGAGTAGCACTGTTGGAGATTTATGAATCTGTGATTAAGACAAATTATTGAAAATTGGCACAAAGCATTTCCTAAACTGGTGATAGGGTAGACTGTGTAAATTTGAAGATAAACAGACTGTGAGAGCTCAAAGGAAAATTAACTGCCAAGACTGTGCAAATTTGAAGAAAAATAGACTGTGAGATTACTGACAGGTGCTGAAAACCATACAGAAGAAGAAGAGGAGTAAAAAAAATAATAGCGCCGAGCCCACTAATCTCAATTGGATAGATAAATTTCCAGGATGTGCTGAGTTCTTTGAAAATGCAGGATGGTTGATATTTTTCAAGAAAATTGATGGATACAATGCTGAAGTCTCTCATAAGTTTGTTCAGTGTTATGACAAAGATACTGTATCTTTTGATACTTTGAAATTCAAATTGACCACAGATTTGGTGGCTGAGGCAACAGGGGTTAAAAACAAGGGAGAACTTTGGTTTAAGAAAGTGCCATTTACCTTTAACGCACAAAGGTATCTATTGCGTGGCATTGTTCCAGATTGGGGTAAGGGTCTGCCTATCCATAACTTCAGAGCTGAATGGATAGGACCTATCAAGGTTTTACAAAGTTATATTACATGTGAAGGAAGGTATGCCTTCATTTTCAAATACCATTTCAGGTTCCTTCAACACCTTAGTAGTGAATCAAAGATGAACTTGCCTTTATTCTTGCTAAAGAACCTACAGAAGATGTCTAGAAGAATCAAAGAACACCAAGATCATACTAGACAGCCCATTTTTCACCATGGACTTATTAAACTCATTATCAACAGTGTTTTGCATAAAAAAGGAAAAACTTGGGAATATTTCCTTTTTTGGTCAGGGTTTCAAAATAGTCAAGAATGATAGTCTAATAGAAAGTAGGGTGATAAAGGACAGACCTTGATCAGAAAACTAAGACAAAAAACAAAGGTTAAAAATGAAGAAAGTATCCAATTAAAGGAAGTTGCAGAGCCTGCAAAAGAATATTGTGAATCTAAACAACATCTAGATGACAATGAGAACAAAGATTTGTAGTCTGTTAATAAGGAGACTCAACCTGTTCAGGATGATGCACCAGAAGAGACATTTGTTGATGATAAGATTGTACTTACAGAGAAGGTTTCAAGTGATGAAGAGGACACTAAATTCCAAAAACAAAGTCCAATTACAATTTTGTCAGAAGATGAAACATACCTATTTGAGGAGGATAAGATTCTTGTTATTGATGAAACTAAGGTTAGCACTATAAAAGGAATTTCACAGTCAGGAAGATAGGGTAGCAGTACCAAAGAAAAAGAAGCTTAAAGTCATGGAATTTGCCTCTGTCATCCATCAAGGTAAAACTTTTAAAATGGTAGGAGAACTTGCTCCTAGGTGGAGACCAAAGACTATACCTAGAAACAAGCTCAGGATGAATATGAAGAAATTACTAAACCCTAAATTGAATAAAGAAGGGTTAACTGTGATTGATGACTCCTCCTCAGATGAAAAACTGGATGTTGAAAAGGGTGACAGAAAAGGGAAAAAACCAATGAAATTAGAAAAAGAATATGTCCTCACTGAGGCTAAATTGTCTGATGTATTTTTAGAAATACAAGGCCAAATGTTAAAGGAGCAACTAAAAGGTGAGATAGAGGTTTCTTACTCAAAAAAAAAGTTGATGGTTGATGAAAATGTTCTTGGTAAAACTGAAACTAAAGAAAACCTAAGTTTTAATGAGACTCCTATAGAGTTGCTGCCAGAAGATGAAGAAATCTATAGGAGACTTAACATTCCATGGCTTCCCCATGAGATGCAAAGTACAACTGGAAGTAAAGCATTTTATTTAGAGAAAGAAAATTTGCAGAGAACTATAAAGAAATATAAACATCAAGTAGAATATATCCAGGAGACAAATGATGGTTTAGTTATGGCAAACAGAAGACTAAGAGAAGATCTAGATGAGGTGAATAGCCACTATCAGGAGCTAATTACAGTCTCAAAAGAGGCATTGAAAAGAAAAAGAAATACAGAGTTACAATTTACAATGTTAAAATAGACCATCAAAGATCTACAGCAACAAAATGAAGCCTCACTAGAAAGATGGAAGAGATGGAAGTAGAACAGCTGAAGGCTAGGAGAAAGGCCCAAGCCTTAGAGGGGAAAGCTTTGTTAGCATAGGCAGCTAAAGATCTATGAGGCTTGTTAACAAAATCAGTTATTTGTTATGTTTTGAAGAATATTTCATTTTTATAAAACCATTTCGATGAGTAGGCTGAAAAATCAGTTAGGGTTTAGTCTTTAACTGAATTTTGAAGGATAGTATTAAGGGATGTCACAAAGAGGACTAAGGGTTTGATTTTTTGGCTGGCTAGAAGAGGTCTCCAGACTTGTTCATAAGCTAAGTAAATGGCTCTTATGTGTATTTGAAGAACTGATTATGAAATATATGCTCCATTTTACCCTTCAGTTTGTTCTCTGGCTTCATTTATAGCTTGTTTAGCTACTCAGTTAGTAATTTCATTGCTGGTTTAAAGTTTTTATGCTTGTAGTGCTTGCCATTTGTGGATGAACTTCAGTGTTATTTTCTGTTGGATACATGGTTATTATGTTATACATCTCAGTTTTTCTATGCTTATGATTTAGTTCTTATTTGGGTTATGAATGCATTCCCTCTTGTCACCAAAATTCACAACCAGAAAACCTTTAAAAAACCCTAAAAACCTAGTTTGTTTGATTGAAATATTTGAGATTATGTTGGCTTGTTTTCTTGTAGTCTGGAAACAATTTTTGGCATAAACATCTTTGGCATCATTGCCGGGGAACGAAGTTAAAAACAGATTTTTCCCTAGGATACTTATCATTTCACTGGTTTTAGGAGGTGAACTTAAACCAGCATATCTCTAAGACTACTTTTCGCTAGTTTGTCACAGTGGCTACTAGGGGAATTGGAACTAGAAACAGACCTATTTCACCTTTGCAGCTGGGTGTTTCAGACCCAGAACAGATATTGAAAACAGCAAGGAATATTAGAAGGTCTCAGTCATTACCATCCCTATGTGACCCTGACCATTTGGATGGTTCATCACCTTCATCTATTTTGAGAAAAGAAGAAGAAACTTCACCTTGGTTAAAGCCTATAATTCCTATCAATAAATTTCAAATTTTCATTGATCCTCAATCTTTCAGAAAAAGCTAAAATAGTATCTCCTGGTAAGATACCTCTATTTCATTTGAAAGTAGGTAAAACCCCTTTTCAGCCAAGTTCCAGCCAAGTCTCTCCATCACCAAAGTCATTCAGCCTTAAAATGGCAGCCCAAAATCAGCCTATAGACATGATGGACAGAATGGTTGCAACCAGATATGCACCATTGGTTTTGCCTCACCCTTTGAATGCACTGCCTAGAAGTGACTATCAAAAATACCTACCTAGGTTTAATGGGCAGGCTGAAACTACAGCTGAAGAGCATTGGGAAGCTTTTCTCATATATGTTGATAACCAGAACATTAAAGCTAAGGACGTATGGATGAGAATGTTTGTGCAGAGCCTTGATGGAGATGTCAGAAAATGGTTTAGGGAGCTACCTGCTAATTCAATCATTGTTATTGAAGAGCTTCAGGAGCTCTTCATGAGACAATGGGGTGACACCAAAGACCATACTTATTATATAATTGAGTTTGGAGCCCTTAGGAGAAAGAAGGATGAAACCACTGCAGACTTTTCAAAGAGATTTAATAAAATGTACAGTAGAATTCCTGCAGAAATAAAACCTTCAGAAACATCTGCAAAACTTACATATGCAAATGCTTTCGAACATGAATTTTCCTTACTAATAAGAGAAAGAAGACATGTTTCTTTACTGAACATACAGGATGCATCATTGGAAGTGGAGTCTAAGAAATTGGCTTCCAATAGATTGAAGAAGGAAACAGCTCAGCAGATGTATGACAGGAAAGGAAAGAAGGAAGCAGCTCCAGGAGGTTCAGCTTCTCATTCTGCAGAAGAGAAAATTGATGAGATGGCCAAGTTGGTGAAGATTTTGACTGCAAAATTAAACAAGTTAGAACTAGAAATAAATTCCAGCAAGCCTGTTCAAGAAGGTGAAAGAAACCCTAACAATCAGAACCAATTCAGAAGACAATTTGCTCCTCGTTTCATACCTAGAGAACAAAGAAATAATGATATTCAGCGAGAAAGGACAGCGACCGAGGATCAAAGGGTACCTCCACCTCTTCAGAACAATGTTGTTGATGAAGAAGAGATTGATGAAAACGTGCTATTTGAAGACACAGATTAGGATATGAACTATTTTGAAGAAAGGTTGACAGAAAGGTTTGTCACTGAAGGAGAGTTTTTAAATGCAGAATATTATGATGCTAATATGTTTGAAACAGAGGATGATTTAAGTCTGAAAATGACTGTTGTAACTGCTGATGTTTATCAAAATGAAACCAAGAAGACTGTGAATTTGAGGTCAGGCCCAAAACAAGTAGTACAAAACCCAAAGAAGAAGGTAGTTGTACCTGCTAAGCAACAATCTGGTCCTGTTTCAGAGAAAAAACAAATTCTAGAAAAAAAAAAGAAGAACATGGAGGTTGAAGAGGTAAATAAAACTGTGCAAAATTTTAATCTGGAAAATGAATTAGGCAAATTAAAGATTCCTATGCCTTTAACTGAACTAATGAAAAATCCTTCGTATAAATAATCGGTTCTTAAAATGATCAATTCAGTAAACAATCAGCCTATTTCTGATACAGTGAATTTTCAAGAAGAAAATCCTAAGATTTTTATTGGATTAGCCTTGGATGAAAAAACTGAGAATGAAGTAGGTGCTTCACCTCCATTTTACATTACTCTAATAGTCAATGAACAAATGATACATAATTGTTTGTTAGATTTAGGAGCATCACACAATTTAATGCCAAAGGCTATCATGGAGGCTTTAGGTCTAAGTATAACCAAACCCTATCATGATCTATATGCATTTGATTCTCAAGCTGTAAAGTGTTTAGGTGTGATTAAAGACATGGTTGTCAGTTTGGCTCAATTACCAATGAAAAGTGTCATGGATGTGGTGGTAGCTGATATTACACCTAAATTTGGGTTACTTCTCTCTAGGTCTTGGGCAAAGAAAGTTGGTGGAACTTTACAAATGGATTTATCATATGCTACTATTCCTATGTTTGGAGGAGAAAACAGAAGACTGTACAGAGAGATTAAGTTTTCCTATATTGTAACAGATGACAAGAACCCTACCAATCATCCTCTGTATGCTGTTGATAAGGATCTGGGTACTTGCATGTTACATTTTAGTGAAGGTGACAATACTACTGGTTTGTTACAGGTTGAAAAGGAACAGGCAGTTAAATGCAGCAAGGAATAGGAAGATGAGCTTTGGAAATTATATTTTGATGGATCATCTTGCAAAGAAGGTGCTAGAGCAAGGGTTCTTCTCATATCCCCTAGGGGTGAAACAGTAAATCTTATGTATAAATTAGAATTCATTACTACAAACAATACTGTTGAATATGAAGCTTTGCTGTTAGGATTGAAGGCTGCCAAGGATTTAGGCATTCAGCAGATTTCTGCATATGGTGACTCTGAATTAGTTGTTCAGCAGGTGAGGAAAAACTATCAAGTGAAACAGGATTTGCTGAAAGTCTATCGAAATGAGGTAATGTGGGACATGATTGAGAATTATTTTGTAGCTTTTAACATTACCTATATTCCAAGAGATCATAATCAGACTGCAGATTCATTGGCCTTAGCTGCTACACATTTTAGAATTCCCAAAACTACACAGTTGAGGTATCCCATTGAGGTTAGGTACAGACCATCTGTACCTTATAATGTAAAGTAGTGGAGAGTGTTTGAATATGACATTGAAATTAAAATATTTTTGGAGCTTACACATGAGTTTTCTAATTCCCTGATTGATCAAGAGGAAGATGATGAGGATGGAGATGTGGAAGAGATTGCTGAAGATGAAATAGTTGGACACAAAATCATTGAACTAAAAAGTAATTTCATCCCAAAAGGTTTGGTACCTTTATAAAGGATATTTTCAAAAGATGATACACCCCTAAAACCTGTTGTACAGTCTTCAAAAGAGAATGTGGTAGATTGTAACATTGGCTCTGCAGAACATCCTAGAATGGTGAAAATTTCGAAAGCACTTACAGCTGAACAGAGAAATAGGTATATAAAATTGTTAAAGGAGCATATTGATGTCTTTACATGGTCTTATAAAGAATTGAGAACACATGATACTAAAATTATACAGCATAAAGTCCCTTTAAAATTGAATGTTAAACCTTTTCATCAGAAATTAAGAATGATTAATCCAAACCTTGTTTCCTGTTATTGAAAAAGAAGTGAAGAAGTTATTAGATGCCAAGATCATTGTTCCTCTCAGGTACTCTTCATGGGTGGCTAATCTAGTTCCTGTTAGGAAAAAGAACGGAGAAATCAAACTGTGTGTTGACTTTAGAAACTTGAACAGATCTTCACTAAAGGATAATTATCCTCTGCCTAAAATTGAGCAAATATTGCAAAAGGTTGTTGGGGTACAGAGAATTTCTATGGTTGATGGTTTCTTAGGATACAATCAGATTTCTATGCTTCCTGATGATAAGGAGAAAACAGCTTTTACCACTCCATGGGGGACTTTCATGTATGATAAGATGCCTTTTGGTTTAATGAACGCCGGAGAAACTTTTCAGAGGGCTATGGATATAGCTTTTGTTGGGGAAAAGGACAAGTTTGTGGTAATTTTCTTAGATGATATTACTATATTTTCATAATCAAATGATGAAAATCTAAAACATTTAAAACAGACTTTCTTAAAATGCAGAAAATTTGGTTTGTCCTTGAATCCTAAGAAGTCACATTTTGCTGTACAGGAAGGAAAATTACTGGGTCATTTAGTTTCTGCTGATGGTATAAGGATTGATCCCAAAAGGGTAAAAGAAATATTAAAGATAAGTTTGCCTAGGAGTAAAAAAGATGTCAAATATTTCATTGGTAAAATCAACTTTCTACATTGGTTTAGACCAAACTTTGCTGAGACTATCGAGTAGATTACAACCATGCTAAAAAGGATCAAGAAGTCAAATGGACCACCGAAGCAAAGAATGCATTTGAAAAAATCAAAATGGCTCTTACTGAATCCCCTATATTAGTAAGTCTAGATTTCACCAGAGAATTTCTAACATTCTCATTTGCATCTGAGGATACACTAGCAGTTGTTCTGTTGCAGAAGAATAAGGATGGTCTTGAGCAACCTATTGCATTCTTCAGTAAAACTCTCATAGATTCTGAATTAAAATACAACACCTTAAAAAAACAGGCCTATTATTTGGTGAAAGCTTTGAAATTTTTCAGAATCTATGTTTTGCATTCTAAATTAATTTCATATGTGCCTAATGTCACTGTAAAAGATGTTTTGATACAGCCTGACAGCGAGGGGAAAAGAGGTAGGTGGATTGCTAAAATCATGGAGTATGATGTAGATATCAGACCTACCAAACTAGTCAAGGGACAAGGTTTAGCCAAGTTGTTGGTTGAATCAAACTATCAAGCTTTAGGATTGCATGTGATGGCAGAAGAGCTAGCTCAGGAAGAAAATCAAGCAGAGTTGGAGAAAGAGAAGATTATGGACTATTATTCAACATCCACATGGTACGCAGACATTGTGTATTTTCTGTTGTATTTTCAATGTCCTGAGCATTTAGATAGAAAATCTGCTAGATCTTTGAATCTAAGAACTACTAAGTACTGTTTAGTGGAACAACAGCTATTCTAGAAGGACCCAGGGGGTATTCTACTCAAATGCTTAGATAAACATGAAATTGAAGGAGTGATTTTTGAATCTCATGAGGGTGCTTGTGGAGGTCACAAGTACTGGAAGGCAACAGCATACAAGATCTTAAGAGATGGGTACTATTGGCCCTCTTTATTTGTAGATGTATATTAGTAGGTAAGAGCTTGCATCCCTTGTCAGAAGTTTGCTGGAAAACAAAAATTGTTGTCATTACCTTTAAAACCAATTGTTGTAAGTGCTCCTTTCCAGCAATGGGGTCTAGACTTTATAAAAGAGATAAGTCCATCTTATTCAGGACAACACAGGTGTATTTTTACTGCAACAGACTTCTTTACCAAATGGGTGGAAGCTATCCCTACTAGGAATGTTGCAGATAAGGTGATTATGGAATTTATTGAAGAAAATATCCTCGGTACGTTTGGGTGTCCTCAGAAAATAGTGACAGATAATGCAAAAGCTTTTAAGTCTAAGGAAATGGAAGCATTTTGTGAAAAGAATGGTATCTTGTTGAAACATTCAACTCCTTACTATCCCCAAGGTAATGGTTTAGCTGAGTCCTCAAATAAAAATATCATTCAGAGTATCAAAAAATTGCTAAAGCATAATAAAAGATCATGCGATTCTATGCTGAAATATGCATTATGGGCTGATAGAATAATAGTCAAGCAAGCAATTGGAACTTCTCCTTTCCAATTAGTGTATGGTACAGATGCATTTTTTCCTGTTCATTTGGGCATTCCAGTAATGAAGTTTCTTCAGAATTGTCAGGAAGAACCTAATGATATGCAGAGAAGGATTTATGAGATGATAGAATTGCAGCAGAACAGAGAAAGAGTGGAAAAAAAGGCACAGTTATTCAGAGTGAAGATAAAAGACAGATTTGATAGGAAAATCAAAAACAACACTTTCTCAATTGGTGACATGGTTCTAAGGTGGGATTCCAGGAAAGAGCAAAAAGTGAAACATGGTAAATTCGACAACCTCTAGTTTCGCCCTTTCCTAGTATCTAAGTTTTTGGAAAATAACACTTTTGTCCTACAGACTTTGAAGGGTGAGGAATTGTCAAGTCTAGTTAATGGATGATTCCTCAAGCATTTCTACAGTTTTTTAGGGGAATTTTAGTTTTTAATTGTATATACCGGTGTGAGTAAAACATAATAAGGAATCCATAACCCAATGGAAATTTTGCAGATTAGAAGGTAGCAGAAAAGAAGGCACTGGTCTACAGGTTCTTAAAGCCTCACAAGGAGGACTTCATCCTGCAGCAGCAGCCAGATGTTAGGTCATGAATTTTTCTTCCTTAGCTTCATGTTTTGTTTGTGTTTTGAAATTTTCTAATGTTTTTTCTTTTAGGAAATTTTGGTGTAAAGGATAATTTTGAGTTTATGCCTTTAGGTTTTCATCATTTTTGGTTTTTTTTCCTTTTTTTTAAATCTTGCTTTTATAAAAATCTTGCGTAGAGTTCATTTTTGAAGGGTTCTATAAGGTGTATATTGATTAATGGTTTCATCAATGACACTAAGATCAAATATTAATCATATAAACTAAGTCTTAAAGATGGATTAGTGATCAAATGACATAAATTGTATGTTTGAACTTTCTTGTAGCACAAGAGCGAAATTAATGCATTGGCACGCTACAAGAAAGCCGCGAGTGCCCAAATGGTCATTTTTCACCCTGATTTTTTCGATGATTTCATTTCTAAGATGGTAATCACATCAATTAGCATGTTTGATACGTGTCTTTCCAGGATAATCATGTAAACAGGTGTTTGGTCATCGTGTGAGGGAGATCGTGACAGTTGTATGCAAATTCATGGCAAATGATGACAGTGAGTGGAACAAGGCAAAAATTTCAGGAATAGTTTCCTAAGCTAAAGATTACGAAGGCATTGAACATCGTGGTGGAGACATATTGCTGAAAATTCAGAAATTTGACAGTTGAAGGAAGAATTAGGGCTTCCCAGCAATGACAGTTAGAAGTAATCTAGAGGGTTGAAGACAGCTGGAACGTGCAATTCGACACCTAACTTGTCAAGGGATCGACTTCTAGCGCCTATATCAAGCTTTCAATGAGGTATCCAGCGTGACATTTCACAGGGTTTGTTAAAATTGGGAGTTTTTTCTGATAAATCCCTATTATGTCAAAATTTTAAAGAAAGACATGAATTTACTCACTCAATAGACTTTCAATGATGATATATTAATCAAAATATCTAAATATGCATCATTTGAGTTAGTAAATTTCAAAGCAGCACTGTTGGAGATTTCTGAATCTATGATTAAGCCAAATTATTGAAACTTGGCACAAAGCATTTCCTAAACTAATGATAGGGTAGACTGTGTAAATTTGAATATAAACAAACTGTGAGAGCTCAAAGGAAAATTGACTGCCAAGACTATGCAAATTTGAAGAAAAATAGACTGTGAAATTACTGACAGGTGCTTAAAACCATACAGAAGATGAAGCGGAGTGGAAAACCTAATAGGGCCAAGCCCACTGATCTTAATTAGATAGATAAATTTCCAGGATGTGCTGAGTTGTTTAAAAATGCAGGATGGTTGATATTTTTTGAGAAAATTGATAGATACAATGCTGAAGTCTCTCATAAGTTTGCTTAGTGTTATGACAAAGATATTATATCTTTTGATGCTTTGAAATTCAAATTGACCACAGATTTGGTGGCTGAGGAAACAGGGGTTAAAAATGAGGGAGAACTTTGGTTTAAGAAAGTGCCATTTACCTTTAATGCACAAAGGTATCTATTGCCTGGTATTGTTCCAGATTGGGGTAAGGGTGTGCCTATCAATAACTTCAGAGCTGAATGGATAGAACCTATCAAGGTTTTACAAATTTATATTACATGTGAAGGAAGGTATGCCTTCGTTTTCAAATACCATTTCAGGTTCCTTCAACACCTTAGTAGTGAATCAAAGATGAATCTGCCTTTCTTCTTGCTAAAGAGCCTACAGAAGATGTCTAGCAGAATCAAAGAACACCAAGATCATACTAGACAATCCATTTTTCACCATGGACTTATTAAACTCATTATCAACATTGTTTTGGAGAAAGAAGGAAAAACTTGGGAATATTTCCTTTTTTGGTCAGGGTTTCAGAATAGTCAAGAAGGACAGTCTAATAGAAAGTGGGCTGATAAAGGATATACCTTGATCAGAAAACTAAGACAAAAAAAAAAGGTTAAAAATGAAGACAATATCCAATTAAAGGAAGTTGCAGAGCCTGCAAAAGAAGATTGTGAATCTAAACAACATCTAGATGACAGTGAGAACAAAGATTTGTAGTCTGTTAATAAGGAGACTTAGCCTGTTCAGGATGATGCACCAGCAGAGACATTTGTTGATGATAAGATTGTACTTACAGAGAAGGTTTCAGGTGATGAAATAGGACACTAAAGTCCAAAAACAAAGTCCAATTACAATTTTTTCAGAAGATGAAACATACCTATTTGAGGAGGATAAGATTCTTGTTATTGATGAAACTAAGGTTAGCACTAAAAAGGAATTTCACAGTCAGGAAGATAGGGTAGCAGTACCAAAGAAAAAGAAGCTTAAAGTCATGGAATTTGCCTCTGTTGTCCATCAAAGTAAAACTTTTAAAATGGTAGGAGAACTTGCTCCTAGGTGGAGACCAAAGACTAGACCCAAAAACAAGCTCAGGCTGAATATGAAGAAATTACTAAACCCTAAATTGAATAAAGAAGGGGTAACTATGATTGATGTCTCCTCCTCAGATGAAAAACCGGATGTTGAAAAGGGTAATAGAAAAGGGAAAAAAGCAATGAAATCATAAAAATAATCTGTCCTCACTGAGGCTAAACTGTCTGATGTATTTTTAGAAGTACAAGGCCAAATGTTAAAGGAGCAACAAAAAGGTGAGATAGATGTTTCTCACTCAGAAAACAAGTTGATGGTTGATGAAAATGTTCCTGGTGAAACTGAAACTAAAGAAAACCTAAGTTTTCATGAGACTCCTATAGAGCTGCTTCTAGAAGATGAAGAAATCTATAGGAGACTTAACATTCCATGGCTTCCCCATGAGATGCAAAGTACAACATGAAATAAAGCATTTGATTCAGAGAAAGAAAATTTACAGAGAACTATAAAGCAGTATAAACATCAAGTAGAATATATGCAGGAGACAAATGATGGTTTAGTTATGGAAAACAGAAGACTAAGAGAAGATCTAGATGAGGTGAATAGCCACTATCAGAAGCTAATTGTAGTCTTAGAAGAGGCATTGAAAAGAAAAAGAAATACAGATTTACAATTTACAATGTTAAAACAAACCATCAAAGAGCTACAGCAACAAAATGAAGACCTCACTAGAAAGATGGAAGAGATGGAAGCATAATAGCTGAAGGCTAGGAGAAAGGCCCAAGCCTTAGAGGGGATAGCTTTGTTAGCAGAGGCAGCTAAAGATCTATGAGGCTTGTTAACAAAATTAGTTATTTGTTATGTTTTGAAGAATATTTCATTTTTGTAAAACCATTTCGATGAGTAGGTTGAAAAAGCAGTTAGGGTTTAGTCTTTAACTGAATTTTGAAGGATAGTATTAATGGATGTCACAAAGAGGACTAAGGAGTAGGGATGAGGGTGCCACAAAGTATTCCTTCGAGAAGCTTCATGGAATATTATCTTTTTCACTTTTTACCTCACTCCTCCATTATGACAGAGTGGTGATAGGTTAGAACCACTCATTGATCAAGGGTAAAAAGCGGTGGAACTGCCTACTATCAAGATATAGTGAACATTACTGAAGAAGGTAATGCTTCTTGCCTTAAGTGCAAAAGGGGTGTTGGACTTTCAAATGCAAGACTGAAGTCAGGGCTAGTATTTTCACTTCACTACCTGGGATTTAGGGAAATAATTGACGTTTGGCACCTCATCACATGATGACAATATTTATGTGTAACAGAATTCTTCCCAAATCATGAGTCTATAGGGATACGATAGGCGAGATATTTGAAATAGAAATTTATCACTTCAAGGCAAGAATTCTCTTGATCGAATACTATCATCAACCAGGCATCTGTAATACATAAATAATTTTGACTCATGACCAAATGTCTCCTCATCATGGGTCCAAACCAATACAAGAAAGATCCATGAGAGAGATTAAAAAACATGGCTACAAGAATACAGCGTAGATTCATATGATAGAGGCCTCAAACTTGGGACATAGCTACCAGACATACACAGTAGATCTATGTCAAATGAACACAAATTTGAGTATATCCACGAGCATGCAAATGTGGATCCATGTTAGGAATAATGCAATATACTCCATCGCAACCTAGGGAAATCAATGAGTGCTTTTAACAGATACCGAGGGTCTTCATCTCGTCTTCCACAAAGTACGATTCTATCCATGTGATTACAATGATTTGATGTCGAACATCGTAGAATGTTGATGTATTTGTAACTTCGGAATGTATTCACTTGTATATCTTATGTGTTGTACTCTGATGTTTCTATCAGGAAGTATATGTAATGTAATTGAGTCATGGCTTACCCCGATGTTCCTATTGGAAGATTCAATAATGTAAACAAGTCATGTAAAGTTATAGAGGGTAACCCTCCTTATTGATCAAGGGTTAAAGTCCCCATAGTTATGGGGCCCTAGGGTTATTAGACTCTCCATAGAAGTCAGACCTAGTGAGTTATTGTCAAGTTGTGAATTAGTATAAATAGAGAGTGAGCCTCACTATTTATCACACATTCACTCACACTCAGTTGTAGTGCATGAGTGAGAGAGAAGGAGATGGGATAAGAGAGAGAACTGTTGTCAAACATCATCTTACTATCTTTAGGTTTTACTACTGCCATTGGTGCTTATTATATCTCTAAGGAAGTTGCGGGGTTTTCTCCTTTATGGTTTCCCTCATAAAAATATTTGTGTCTACTGTCTCTTGTGATTGATTGTTGTGCATGTTATTCTCTGAGATAAGATCATAAGATCATACTGCCATAATTGATAAAAATATAACATTGTATAAGAGCTAAACTGAGAAAAAGACAATGTGCAGCTACGGAAGCTAGTTCTTCTTAACTTTTGGGTATCTCTCCACAATCCATCATCAAAAGGAGGCTGGGAACCTCCATTAAAGGGCGCATATTCTGTCGAAGCAGAATCTAAGTCTGAGCATTTTCAGTTTTGACCTACCACTACATGGGGAAATTAAGATTTTCACTGAAGAGGAATTTTTGAGTGAGCCCAGACTAGGATTTCTCTCCTCCTCAAAATCGAAGTTTAGAGACAAGAATCAAGGTTTTTGGTTGGGTAGAACTCCGGGAAAGTCAAACCCAATTCTCTCAGAAACCAAAAAACCAGCACTACAAAAGATCAGCTCCAGATCCAGTTTTTCAGCTTCTCAAATTGGTAAGATCTAAATATTTTGTATTTCCATTTGAGGTTCTCAGTTAAGATTTCTCACAACACCAAGCTTGATGAAAATCTTAAGGGATATGATAACTTCCGAGCCTAGAAGTATAGGATCTCCCTGGTCCTAGAAGCAAATGAGTTGGACTCTTACATCAGTGAAGAGGTTCCAGTTCTAGAGGGAGATGAGGCTAAGTCCTTACAAAAAAATAAATTGGTCATGGCTAAGAGGATTATTGCTGATTCAATCAAGGATAACCTCATACCACAGGTGTTATCACTCCAGGAAACTCTTCTAGGTTGCAGCTCGAGGATGCCTGGTAACTTAAATGTTTTTATGGTTTTTCTAACTGGATCAAGTCAGGTGACCTATAGGACCTAACACTCTCAAGACATCAATGAAAATCAATCAAGGATAAGGCTTCTAACAACCACTATTTAGAGGTTTGATAATATGGAGCAGAGATGGAGAACTTATCATGTTGGAAAATTCATACATAAAACAGTTATATATAAATGGCTAATCATAACAAGAAAAGTACTTGTAATTCAAATAATCAACATGCAGATAGGATGACAACTATCAGACATCAAATAACATGAATAAACCTGAACAACACATTCAAGCATAAGCATAGAATATCTGAGAAAGGGAAGTTGAACATGTGATAGCAAAAGAGCTTATATTAGGTCGTGAGCTATTGATGTATTTTTAAATTCGGAATGTATTCACCCATATATCTTATGTCTGGTACTCCAATGTTTATTCTGGGAAGTGTATATAATGTATTTGAGTAATTTCATGCCCCGATGTTCCTATAGGGAGGTTATATAATGTAAACAAGTCATGTCAAGTCATTGTGGGTAACCCTCCTATTGTACAAGGGTTAAAGTCCCCACAGTTCCAGGGCACTAGGGTTGTTATACTCACCTAGTGAAGTCGGCCCTAGTAGGGTTTTATCAAGTCAGGAATTAGTATAAATAGAGAGCTAGCCTCTCTATTTATCACACACTCACTCACACTCAGTTGTAGCGCATAGATGAGGAAGAAGAAGACACTGTGGCTAGGAAGAAAGAGGTTACTGCTATCGAGAGATCATCTTACTATTTTTGGGGCTTTGCTATTTGGTGTTGATTCTATCTCTAAGGAAGTTGTGGGGTTTTCTCCATTTATGGTTTCCCTGAGGAAAACATTGTGTTCATTGTCTCTTGTGTTTGATTTCCATGCTTGTTATTCTCTCAGTTAAAGATCCTAATATAATTCTAGCTTAATGTTAAAAATCTAACATGGTATCAGAGCTAACCTAAGAAGAAGGCACTATGCAGCTGCGGGGACTAGAGATTCCTACTTTGTGGATCTCTCTCCATATATTTTCAGCAAAACAAATTTGTACTAACTCTCCTCCCTAGGGCGCATATTTCTGTCGAAGTAGAATCCAATTCTGAGGTTTTTCAATTTTGGACCCGACACTACCGCCGAAAATTAGGGCTTTTCACAGAAGTGGAATTTTTGAGTGAGCCCAAGCCTGGATTGATGTCCTCCTCAAAATCAAAGTTTAGAGATCAATATCAAAGCATTTGGCTGTACATAACTTTGAAAAAGCAAAACCCTAATATGCTCTTGAACTA
Organism: Pseudotsuga menziesii; assembly: GCA_001517045.1. Classification (NCBI taxonomy): domain Eukaryota; kingdom Viridiplantae; phylum Streptophyta; class Pinopsida; order Pinales; family Pinaceae; genus Pseudotsuga; species Pseudotsuga menziesii. Next base: position 19,710 of record LPNX010734123.1, read on the forward strand.
GCACTGCAGAATTTCAGCTCCAAATCCAGATCCGACATCTTGACCTGGTAAAATCTAAATCTTTTGTATTTCCATTTGAGGTTCTCAGTTAAGATGTCTCATGATACCAAGCTTGATGAAAATATTGAAAGATATGATAACTTCCGAGCTTGGAAGTATAGGATCCCCTTGGTCCCAGAAGAAAATGAGTTGGATTCCTACATCAATGAGGAGGTTCTAGTTATAGAGGGAGATGAGGCTAATGCCTTACACAAGAAGAAGTTGGTTATGGCTAAGAGGATTATTGCTAATTCAATCAAGGATCACCTCATACCACAGGTGTCCTCCCTAAAGACACCTAAAGCTATGTTTGATGCCCCAACCAAATTGTTTGAAGGAAAGACCATAAACTGGAAGATGACCTTGAGGAACCAGTTGAAGAATGTGAAGATCCAGAATGTGGAGACCATGTAGTCATACTTCACAAGGGTTTCCCATATCAAATAAAAACTTGAAGCAGTAGATGAAGAAGTGGAGAATGCATATATTGTAATGACCACCTTGAATGGTCTCCCTAGGACATGGGACTCTTTCATTCAAGGAATCCGTGCTAGAAAGAAGTTAGTTAAATTCAGCAAACTATGGGAAGAATGCACCCAAGAAGAAGCTCAAATAGAAGCTTGAGAATAAAAGATGGGAAGTGAAGATCAAGCTCTCACAGTACAATCCAAGAAAACAGAGGTAAGCACTCTCACCAAAGGAGTAACTTTATAAATCCTAGAGATATGTCTAAGTACATTTTCTATACATGTGATGAAAGAGGACACTTTGCTAGAGATTGTCCTAGAAACAAAAGTAGCTCTCACAAGAAGAAGGGAAACAAGAGAAGACATCATGCTCATGCTGCGGAGGATGATGAACCTTCCAAAAAGAGAAATAGACAAGACAGTGATGATTCTTCAAGTGATGAAGAATATGTTATGATTTCCGCTCTCACAGGAACTATCACACATGGTAGAAATGATTGGCTTATAGATAGTGGTGCTTCCAAACATATGACAAGATTCAAGGAATCCTTTGTGAAAATATCTGAACATGAATCACCTCACAAGGTGAAACTCGATGATGACTACCAGTATCCAATAAAAGGTAGTGGTGAATCCTCATACAAGCTAGACTCTGGAAAGTCTATCAAGATTAAAGATGTATGATTTGTACCTAGACTAAAGAAGAATATCCTCTCCATATTTGCATTGGATGCAAAAGGAATGAGGGTTGCATTTGTAGATGGCCAAGTCCTCATGTGGCCAAAGGGAAAGTATTTCGATGATGCAGTAGTGATTGGGGAGCAAGAAGGAGGACTATACAAATTGAAGGGCCAACTAGAACAAGATTTGGTTCATGACTCGGTAGAACCAAATGAGCTTTGGCATAGAAGGCTTGCACATGTGCATTACAGAGCACTACCACTTGCAAGTAAAGTTGTTGAAGGTCTCCCAGAAATGAAAACAAAACATGAAGGTGTATGCAAAGGATGTGCGAAAGGGAAGAACAAAAAGAAGACATTCCAAGTAGTGAGAGCAAGAAAAAAGGAATCTTGGAAATCATCCACTCCGATGTATGCGGTCCAATGTCATCAAGTTCACTAAGTGGGTATGTATACTATGTTTCTTTTATTGATTAATTTTCTAGAAAGGAATTGATATACTTTATGAAGAACGGAGATGAAGTATTCAGCAAGTTCAATGAATTCAAAGCCTTGATCGAGAATCACACAGAAAAAAATATCAAGACATTTCAATCAGATAATGGTGGAGAATTCACATCAAATGAATTCAAAGAGCTATGCAAAGAATCAGGGATTAAGAGGGATTTATCCACTCCATATAATCCACAACAGAATGGGCTTGCAGAAAGAAAGAATAGAACGATCATGGAAGTAGCAAGGGCCATGCTTCATGATCAATATCTTCCCATGCATCTATAGGCAGAAGTTGCCTAAACAGTGGTGTATGTACAGAACCGTACTCCACACAGAGTACTCAACAACAAGACTCCTGAAGAAGTCTTTTCCAGTAGGAAACTAGAATTCATCCATCTCAATATTCGATAGTCCTGTATACATACACATTCCGAAAGAAAAGAGGCCGAAGTTAGATCCTTCAGGAAACAAGGGTATACTTGTGGGATACTCTGAAAGCTAGAAGGATTACAGAATATACTTCCCAGGGTTCAAGAAGATTGACATTAGCAGAGATGTAACATTTGACAAAGATTTAGCCTACATCAAATCCAAGAAGACACCGGTTGAAAGACTTGAAGAAACAAGAGCACCCAGAATTCATGACACAACCATGAACAAAAAAATTCAAGAAGAAGATCGAGAATTTGAAGAACCTCAAGAACCTATAGATCCACCTCAAGAGAAGAATCCTCATAAGAGGAAACCTGCTTGGGTACATGAAATTATCCAATGTGTAGAAAGATATGGAGCTTTAGAAGAAACACCCAGAGGAAGAAAGAGAACTAGGTCCTACTCCAGTTATGTAGCCTTACTATGTGACATTATTGACAAAGAACCTTCCAACTATGAAGAAGTGGTAGAAATGAAAGAATGGAAGGAATCCATGATCGAAGAGTATCAATCGATCATGAAGAATGATGTTTGGGATGTTGTTCCAAGACTAGAAGGGAAGTCCATTGTACATTCCAAATGGACCTACAAGATCAAACATGTTGCAGATGGAAGCATAGAGAAATATAAAGCAAGATTCATGGCTTGTGGTTTCTCCCAGAAAGAAGGAATAGATTATGAAGAAACCTTTACACCTGTAGCCAAATACACTTCCATCAAATCAGTACTTTCTCTGGCTGCAGTGATGAAATGGAAGATACACCAGATGGATGTCAAGACTACTTTCTTGAATGGTGTAGTAGAAGAAGAAGTGTATGTGGAGAAACCACTCGGTTTTGAGACACATGACAGGGAGTCTCATGTGTGTAGATTGAAGAAAGCCCTGTACGGTTTGAAACAGGAACCCAGGACATGGTACAGTAGAATTGATGGATTTCTATCCAGTATGGGCTTTACCAAGAGTAAAGCAAATTCCAACCTTTAGTACAAGGTTGAAGATGACAACCCAGTGATACTCCTACTATATGTGGATGATCTGTTTGTAATAGGTATGGATGGGTTGATTGATGATATAAAGAGGAAACTTACTACCGAGTTTGAAATGAAATACTTGGGTATAATGCACTATTTCTTAGGCATGGAGGTGTGGCAGAATGTGGATGGAATCTACCTTGGACAAGGGAAGTATGCAGTAGAGATTCTGAAGAGATTTGAGATGATGGACTGCAAGGCCATAACCACGTCTATGGAATTGAACCTAAATCTATTGAGTGATGCTTCATCAGAAGTGGTTGATGCTATGATGTATCGTTAGATGATTGGGTCCTTGATGTACCTGACAAACACAAGACCAGATATTTGCTTTGCTGTGAACACCTTGAGCCAGTTCCTAACAGATTCGAGACATGTTCACTTGATTTCTACAAAGCATATTCTAAGGTACCTGAAGGGTACAGTTGATTATGGGCTCAAGTATGACGCAAATCAAAAGATTAACCTGGAGGGTTATGTTGACTCAAATTGGGCAGTCAGTGCCATCAATAGGAAGAGCACTTCAGGATGCTACTTCAATATGGGATCAGGTATGATCTATTGGTTTAGCAGGAAGCAGTCCTGTGTGGCACTGATTACAGCTAAAGCAGAATATGTCACATCTTATTCAGCTAGTTGCGAGGTAATCTGGCCGAGAAAGCTACTGTCTGATTTATTTGATCTCCAGTTGGATGTCACTTGTATATACTGCGACAACCAGAGTTGTGTGAAGTTGTCAGAGAACCCAGTGTTCCATGACAAGTCGAAGCATATCGAGATCAACTATCACTATATCAGGGATATGGTGCAGAGAGGAGTAGTGAAGCTCCAATATGTTGTGACAGACAAAAAAATAGCTGATGTGTTGATGAAGCCATAGGCCAAAGTGAAGTTTGAGTACTTCAGGGAGAAGCTCGGTGTTCTCTAGATCAAGGTTCCCTCCAAGGGGAAATGATGAGACCTAGACCCATTCTAACATGGTGAGAGGATTAGGTTCCTTCCATGGTCAGATGTAAGGGCTGAGCCATTATGTCATGGTGAGAGGATTGGTTCCTTATATGTCAGATGTGAGTGCTGAGCCATTTTGATGTGACTGTAGGATTGGTTCCTACATGATCAGATATAAGTGCTAAATGTCATTCTTGGAATGGAGGCACCTGGTCAGTTACCAGGAATACTCAGCTTGGTTCTAAGTTTCCCTTCTCTGAAAGAATGGAGGCACCTAGTCAGTTACTAGGAATACTCAGTCTGGGACTGAAGACCATTATGATATGACTGTGGGATGTAGTCTTACATGATTAGATGTGAGTGCATGGCCATTCTGATGTGATTGATGGATGTGTTCCCACTTGATCAAATATAAGGGCTTATGTCATTCTCTATTATAATGGAGGCACTTGGTTCGTTACCAGGAATCCTCAGTCTGGGACTGAGAGCCCTTTCAATGTGGTATTTTTGAACATGGTCAAATGTAAGTGCAGATCCCTTTCGATGCGATGTTTTCGAACATGGTTGAATGTAAGTGCTGATCCCTTCTGATGTGGTGTTTTCAAAATTCATTAGATATAAGTGCTGAGCCCTTCCAATGCATTGTGTTTGCACATGGTCGGATATAAGTGTTGAGCCATTCTAGCGCAATGTGTTTACACATGGTCAGATGTGAGTGCTGGGATTTTCTGATAAGATGAAGTCAGATGTGAGTGTTGGGTGTGCCTTTCTGACAAGATGAGGTCAGATGTAAGAGCTGGGTAGGCCATTTTGACTTAGGGTTAGATATAAGTGCTGAAGACCTACATGAAGGGTAGACCTACAACCACCAAGAAAAAGGGTTGGCTCTGTATAACTTCCTGTGATGAGAAGAATCGAGAGATAGCACCATTCTGAGATAGCACCGATGATGATGATCCAGACTTAATGATGATCCAGATCAAGTGATGATCCAGATGTGATGATGATCCAGACTTGATGATAATCTAGATTAAGTCATGATCCATATTTGATTATGATATAGTGATGATGATCTAGTAGTGATGATCTAGCAGTCGTGATGATCTAGATCTCGTGATGAAGAAGACTTGAAGAAGAAGATCACTTAGAAGATGACTTGAAGATGAATGTTACTTGAAGACTCAAAGACGAACAAGATGAAGAATATGAAGATGAAAATATGATCTAGTCAATACAGAGAAGAAGACCAGTGCTAAAAATTGTGTCGAAAGAATACCTTCCTAGTTAAGAGGGAGTGTTGATGTATTTGTAACTTCAGAATGTATTCACCTATATATCTTATGTCTTGTACCTGGATGTTTATTCTGGGAAGTGTCTATAATGTATTTGAGTCATTTCATGCCCCGATGTTCCTATCAGGAGGTTCTATAATATAAACAAGTCATGTCAAGTAATTATGGGTAACCCTCCTATTTTTCAAGCGTTAAAGTCCCCACAGTTTCGGGGCACTAGGGTTGTTAGACTCACCTAGTGAATTTGGACCTAGTGGGGTTTTGTCAAATCAGGAATTAGTATAAATAGAGAGCTAGCCTCTCTATTTATCACACACTCACTCACACTTAGTTGTAGCGCATAGTTGAGGAAGAAGAAGACATTAGGGATAGGAAGAAAGAGGTTACTGCTGTTGGGAAATCATCTTACTGTTTTTGGGGCTTTTCTATTTGGTGTTAATTCTATCTCTGAGGAAGTTGCGGATTTTTCTCCATTTATGGTTTCCCCGAGGAAAAACACTATGTTCATTGTCTCGTGTCCTTGATTGTGTGCTTATTATTCTCTCAGTTAAAGATCCTAATATAATGCTAGCTTAATGTTAAAAATCTAACATGAGCAATATGAGAATCTTGCTAATAGTAGTGGTCTACAGGTCCTTGAAGTTGAACCCTTGTTTCAAATAAGTCTTAGGATTTATAGCCTTTAAAAAAATATTCAGATCCTAAAAAATTGGATCTATTTTACAAAAATTAGCTAAAAAAAATGTTTTTGCAAAAGTAGGTCAAAAACCCTAATTTAACTACTAGTCTATCTAACTGTAACACTCGTTCACTTTTTGAACCTTTTGATGACTGCAGTGAGTACTGGAGTAAAGCTGCACCCTGTCCTTTAATAGATAGTCTATTGTTGGTTAAAACAGGTAGGGTTTGCGACCTTTTCCTCCTTGATGTATCCTCAAAACTGGAATAGACCTTCTCTAATGGTGTTCTTCAGTACCTTTCAGCTTTACACTTCATCCCTGAGCTAGTTATATTCACCCAAAACCGGTATTTTATGCCAAAATATGATTATGTGCATATTTCTTCTTTCAATGGTTAAGGAACCAAATTTTTGGGTCTGTTAGCTACCAAAAGTGCTGCTTTCAGTGGCTAATGGACCGCTTTAGCATCCGCCTAAGCCACTGAAAGCCCTGTTTTTTGCAAAATTTGTAATCAACCTCCCAACTCATCCTTTTCAGCTTTGTTTTTGATCTTCTGACCTTTCTTCAATTTGCCCAATTTTTGGAAAAATAGCAGTAGCTTGGATTACTTCTGGATTCTGAAGGCTTACTGCTGCTTTAGCTAGGGTTTCTAGTGCAAAATGAGAGCTAGGGTTTGGTCTGGAATTCTTCACCTATAGCCTCAGAAGCCTGATCATCCTATACATCATGGTGTTGTCCTTCATGTATCTTATATTTCTCCTTTTCAGCAAGACATACATCCCTCTCATCTCCAGGACAGAATTTTGCAACTCCTTAATCCTCTTGGTCAACATGACATTATTCATATTTATCTCTCTTTCTAAAACTTCCACCTCATACACTTACTTTAGCAACTGGTTACTGTTTGTGCCCTGGGATTTCTAGAGGAATCCTTTTCCACTGGTTCACCCTAGTCTTTTGGTGTGGGTGATTGAAGTTCTTCATTTTCTGCTACAACTTGCTTTGCTAGGTCAGCCCCTTCCTAGGCTTTCTTGTTATGAGTCTGAGTAGGGAAAGTTTAGAATGTTTTCACTTTGTGTTGGGATTTCCTTGCCCTTTCCACTGAAGTCTAGGTTTCATTTAACCTACTTGGTTTTAGAAGGGGAAGAAGGCCGATCTACTGTTGTTGGTGAGATAGCCCTTCTTTTTCTCTTTCCACTCCTGGGGATGATGGATTTGTTCAAAGGAGACTTTCCTTTCTCTTCTGGTTGTAAGCCTGTTTCAAATTCATTCCAAAACAAAAAATGTGTCCATGCTATGTTTCTCCTCTGCAGCAATTCTTGGACAATGAGTTGTATGAGGCCATGGTGAGACAACCTTCCTACAATTTTGGTGGGTTGGGCCTTTAAATGATGTGCCATTTTTGTTAAGCTCTTGTGGAGGTAGAAATGTAAATTTAAAGGGCTTCTTCCTGTAAAATGGTTCATTAGTTTGAAGTGATATATCATTTCCCTATTGTATCTACCTTCATAGGTTATATACACCAAAAATGCTTTCAGTAATTGCTACCATATCTCTTCTAGCCAGGTGGATGGAACACTTTTATTCCACACCACATCTCTGTGTTCATGTTTTAGATAGGATCTGAATTCCACATTTTTGGTAATGGTGGTCTAAAACCACTTCTCCCCAGTTCTCGGGAGTTCTGTCACCTCTTCAATTAGGGTTTCATCCACTACGAACTCTTCCTTTCCTATCAGTGCCTTGGAGAAATCAAAAGAGAGGACAAATGCTTTAGCAACCTGCTGGTGTGAACCTTGAATTTTCTCACAAAATTTGTAGTAGCCCGAATCTTTAAAGAACTGGCAGACTTCTGGATGTGATTCTAGGTAGCTGATGTTTCCTAGTTCTTTCCTGAGAGAAGGTCCTCCTTTCTTCATTTCTGAATTGTGCTTCTGAGTACTTGCAAAAATCGAATTCAAATTCTATGGAAGAGGTTAGCAGGCCGGTTTTCAGAGATGACCTCGAGTAGTAAGGATGCATGCAATCAAAGGTGTAGTGTACTGGAGGTATTGCACTGATTCTGAGGGGTTAACTACTTTGCAAGTTCTCGAGTGGGTTGACGATAGCTTCTGGTGGTATCTACGAGAGAGACAACCCAACAATCATTTTTTAATTTGAACTTGGTATTCAGTGGAGGTTTACTGCAGTCGTGGGACAGATGGAGGGTATATTAGGGTTTTGATTCCCATCAGTCAGGTTAGATCAATAATGACCTCTTTAATCATCAATTTATGCCTTACTGTAGTTTCCCTATCCTTTCGGTGGTTTATTGTCCCAAATCATGACCGGTTTTGTGCTGACAAGTTTGATTTAGCGAACAGGTAAACGTTTTCCTTTTTCATCCTTTTATGTGGTTAAGAGCATCTATGGTTTTTTTTGCTAGCTACTGAAAGCTGAGCTTTCGGTGGCTAATGAACCGCCAACATTTTTTTCCAAGCCACTAAAAATTTCTTTCCAAAAGAACATGTGTAATGAGATTTCGGTGGTTAATCTCTTCCTGTAATCACCCGCTAAGCTGTCAAAACCAAGGCTTTTCAGTGGCTAATGAGCTGTTGGAAAGCTCGCCTAAGCCACCAAAAGTAATTTTCCTAAAATTTTAATAATAATGTGATGATCAGGATTTCAGTGGATAATCGTGGTCCTATGTTAAACTATTAGCTGCCGAAAGCTAGGCTTTTTGGTGGCTAATGAGTTGTTGAAAATCTTTCCTAAGACAACGAAAGCCAAAACTTTCAAATTTATTAAATAACAAAACATCAGATATCCCAACTTTGTTAGTCACCCCACTATATTTCATAATATGACTTGAAATCTTCATCCTATCAAAAAAATAAATTGTCTGAGTGAACTTATTGAAAATAAATTTATTTTAGAAGATAATAACAGGTGTCCTCCCTAAAGACACCTAAGGAAATGTTTGATGCCCTGACCAAGCTATTTGAAGGAAAGAACATAAACCAGAAGATGACTTTGAGGAACCAGTTGAAGAGTGTGAAGATCTAGAATGCGGAGACCATATAGTCATATTTTACAAGAGTCTCCAAGATCAAGGAACAACTTGAAGTAGTGGATGAAGAAGTAGAGAATGCAGAAATTGTGATGACTACCTTGAATGGTCTCCCTAGGTCATGGGACTCTTTCATTCAAGGGATCTATGCTAGAATAAATATAGACACCTTCAGTAGACTATGTGAGGAATTCTCACAAGAAGAATCTCAAATAGTATCCCAAGAATAAAATATGGTAAGTGAAGATCAAGCTCTCACAGTACACTCCAAGAAAAACAGAAGGGGCTATCATCATTCTAAAGGTAAGCATCCTCACTCCAGAAAAACTCAACTCAGATGTTTTACTTGTGATGAGATAGGAAACTATGCCAGAAATTGTCGTAGAAACAAAACAAACTCCCACAAGAAGAAGAACTACAAGATACACCATGCTCATGCTGCAGAGGATGACGAACCTTCCAAGAAGAGAGTCAGACAAGAAAGTGAGGATTCTTCAAGTGATGAAGAATATGTTTTTATTTACACTCTCACAGGAACTATCACACATGGAAGCAATGATTGGCTTATATATAATGGGGCTTCCAAACATATGTCGGGATTCAAAGAATCATTTGTGAAACTATCAGAACATGAGTCACCCCACAAGGTGAAACTTGGGGATGACTACCAATATCCAATAAAAGGTAGCAGTGAATCCTCCTATAAACTAGAATCTGGAAAGTCTATGAAGATGATAGATGTCTTGTTTGTACTAGGACTAAAGGCATGAGGGTTGCATTTGTAGATGGAAAATTCCTTATGTGGCCAAAGGGAAAGACTATAGATGATGCAGTTGTGAGTGGAGAGCAAGAGGGAGGAATATACAAATTGAAGGGAAAACCAGAACAAGCTTTGGTCCATCACTCACTAGAGCCAAATGAGCTTTGGCGTATAAGGCTTGCACATGTGCACTATACGGCACTACCACTTGCAAGAAAATTTGTTGAAGGTATTCCAGAAATACAAACAAAACATGACGGTGTTTTCAAAGGATGCGCAAAAGGAAAGAACACAAAGAAGGCATTTCCAAGTAGCAAAAGCAAGGCAAAAGGAATCTTGGAAATCATTCACTGCAATGTATGCAGACCAATGTCATCCAGTTCATTAAGCGGCTATGTATACTATGTTTCTTTCATTGATGGTTTTTCTAGGAAGACATGGATATAATTCTTAAAGAACAAAGATGAAGTATTCAACAAGTTCAAGGAATTCAAAGACTTGATCAAGAACCACACAGAAAAGAAGATCAGCACCTTTCAATCAGACAATGGCAGAGAATTCATATCAATTGAATTCAAAGAGTCATGTAGATATTTAGGGATTAAGGGGGATTTGACCACTCCATATAATCCACAACAGAATGGGGTTGCAGAAAGGAAGAATAGAATGATCATGGAAGCTGCAAGGGAGATGCTTCATGATCAAGATCTTCCCATGCATCTATGGGAAGAAGCTACCAGGACAACAGTTTATGTATAGAAATTTACTCCACATAGAATACTCGAGAATAAAACACCTAAAGAAGTCTTCTCTGACAAGAAACCAGAAGTCAATCATCTCATAATATTTGGTTGTCTAGTGTACATACACATTCCAAAAGAAAAGAGGACAAAACTAGATCCTTCAGGGAAGAAGGGTATATTTGTGGGATATAGTGAAAGCTCGAAGGCTTACACAATATACTTCCCAGGATTTAAGAAGATCGACATCAGCAGGGACATAACATTTGACGAAGACTCGGCTTACAACAAATCCAGAAAGAGACCTGTTGAATAACCTGAAGAAACAAAAGTACCCAAGATTCGAGACACAACCATGAATGATGCAACTCAAGAAGAATATCGAGAAATAAAAGAACCCCAGCAACCTATAGATCCACCCTGGGAGAAGAATCCTCACAAGAGGAAACTTGCATGGGTACGAGAGGCTATCCAAAGTGCAGAAAGATATATGGCTCTAGAATAAATGCACAGAGAAAGGAAAAGAACCAAGTCATACTCCAGTTATGTAGCACTATTATGTGACATCATTGATAAAGAACCTTCCAACTATGAAGAAGTGATAGAGAAGAAAGAATGGAATGATGCTATGATCGAGGAGTACTAGTCAATCATGAAGAATGATGTAGGGACGTTGTCCCTAGATAAGAGGAGAAGTCTGTTGTGACTTCCAAATGTATCTATAAGATCAAGCATGCTACAGATGGCAGCATAGATAAATATAAAGCAAGATTTGTGGCTCGTGGATTCTTGCAGAAAGAAGGAATAGATTATGAAGAAACTTTTGCACCTGTAGCCAGATACACTTCCATCAGATCAATACTTTCTCTGGTTGCAGTAATGAAATGGAAGATACACCAGATGGATGTCAAGGCTACCTTCTTGAATGATGTAGTGGAAGAGGAAGTGTATTTGGAGCAGTCACTCAGTTTTGAGACACATGACAGAGAAACTCATGTGTGTAAATTGAAGAAATCCCTGTACGATTTGAAACAGGAACCCTGGACTTGGTACTGCAAAATTGACAGCTTCCTATCTAGTTTGGGCTTTACCAAGAGTAAAGCAGATTCCAACCTTTACTACAAGGTTGAACAAGGGAACCCAATGATACTCCTATTATATGTAGATGATCTGTTTGTAACAGGTGAGGATGGGTTGATTGCTGATACAAAGAGGATGCTTGCTGCAGAGTTTGAAATCAAGGACTTGGGTATGATGCATTACTTTCTAGGCATGGAGGTGTGGCAGAATGCAGATGGAATCTCCCTGGGACAAGGGAAGTATGCAGTAGAGATCCTTAATAGGTTCGGGATGATGGACTGCAAGGCCATGACCACACCTTTGGCATCGAACCTGAAGCTATTGAGTGATTCTTCATCAGAGTCGGTTGATGTTACGATGTATCTTTAGATGATTGGGTCCTTGATCTACTTGACCAACACGAGACCAGATATTTGCTTTCCTATGAACACATTGCGCCAGTTCCTGATGGATTCCAAACATGTTCACCTGATTGTTGCAAATCATATTCTGAGGTACCTGAAGAGTACAGTTGATTATGGGCTCAAATATGAGGTGGATTAGAATATTAACCTAGAGGGTTATGTGGATTTTGTTCGGGTAGGAAATTCCATTGATAGGAATAGCACTTCAGGGTGTTGCTTCAGTATGGGATCAGTTGTGATCTCTTGGTTTAGCAGGAAACAATCCTATGTGGCACTAAGTACAGCCAAAGCAGAGTATGTCACAGCTTGTTCAGCAAGTTTTGAAGCAGTATGGCTGAGGAAGCTACTATATGATTTGTTTGATCTCCAGTTGGATGCTACTTGTATATATTGCGGCAACCAGAGTTGTGTGAATTTTTCATAGAACCCAGTGTTCCATGACAAGTCGAATCATATTGAGATCAAATACCACTATATTAGGGATATGGTGCAGAGAGGAGAAGTGAAGCTCCAATATGTTGCAACAAACGAGCAGATAGCTGATGTGTTTACTAAGCCATGAGCCAGAGTGAAGTTTGAATCCTTCAGGGAGAAGCTTGGTGTTCTCCAGATCGAGGTTCCTTCCAAGATGAAGTGATGAGTCCGTGAGCCATTCTGACATGGTGGTAGGCATGTCCTCCCATGATCAGATGTAAGTGCTAAGCCATTCTGACATGGTGGTAGGTGGGGCCTCCCATGGTCAGATATAAGTGCAGAGCCATTTTGACATGGTGGTAGGAGAGACCTCCCATGGTCAGATGTAAGGGCAGATCCATTCTGACATGGGGGCAGGTTGGGACCTCCCATGGTCATATGTTAGGGCAGAGACATTCTGACATGGGGGTAGGTTGGGCCCTCCCATGGTCAGATGTAAGGGCTGAGCCATTCTAACATGGGGGAAGGATGGGGCCTTCCGTGGTCAGATGTAAGGGCAGAGACATTCTGACATGGGGGCAAGCTAGGCCATCCCATGGTCAGATGTAAGGGCTGAGCCATTATGACATGGGGGCAAGCTAGGCCTTCCCATGGTCATATGTAAGGGCAGAACCATTCTGACATTGGGGTAGGCTGGGCCGTCCCATGGTCAGATGTAAGTGCCGAGCCATTCTAACATGGGGGCAGGTTGGGCACTCCCATGGTCAAATGTAAGGGAAAATCCATTCTGACATGGGAGCACACTAGGCCCTCCCATGGTCATATGTAAGGGATGAGCGATTCTAACATGGGGGTAGGCTGGGACCTCCCATGGTCAGATGTAAGGGAAGAGCCATTCTGACATGGGGGAAGGATGGGCCCTCCCATGGTCAAATGTAATGGATGAGCCATTCTGACATGGGGGAAGGTTGGGCCCTCCCATGGTCAGATGTAAGGGTAGAGCCATTCTGACATAGGGGTAGGTTGGGCCCTCCCATGGTCATATGTAAGGGCTAACCCATTCTAACATGGGGGAAGTTTGGTCCCTCCCATGGTCAGATGTAAGGGTAGATCCATTCTAACATGGGAGCAGGCTGGACCCTCCCATGGTCATATGTAAGGGATGGGCCATTCTAAAATGGGGGTAGGCTGGGCCCTCCCATGGTCAGATGTAATGGTTGGGCCATTCTAACATGGCGAAAGGTCGGACCCTCCCATGGTCAGATATAAGTGCTGGGAAGGCCTTTTTGACTGGGTCAGATATAAGTGTTGAATAAGGTGAAGACCTACATGGAGGCTAGTCCTACGGCTAGTATGAAAAAGGGTTGGCTCTATAGAACTTCCTATGACAAGAAGAATTGAGAGATAGCACAAGTTGATCAATATGGAGGAAGCAGTAATGATGATGATCCAGTGATGATACAGCTTTGATGGTGATCTAGTGACAATCCATCTTTGATGATAATCATAGTGATGATCTAGCTTTGATGATGATCCAGTCATGATCCAACTTTGATGTTGATCTGATGATCCAGACTTGATGTTGTTCCAATGATGATGATCCGATGATCCAGGCTTGATGTTGATCCAGTGATGATGATCCGATGATCTAGACTTGATGTTGATCCAGTGATGATGATCCAATGATCCAGACTTGATGTTGATCCAGAGAAGAAGACTTGTGCTGATAAATTGTGTCAAGAGAATACCTTCCTAGTTAAGAGGGAGTGTTGATCTATTTGTAACTTCAGAATGTATTCACTTGTATATCTTATGTATTGTACCCCGATGTTTCTATCGGGAAGTATCTATAATGTAATTGATTCATGTCATACCCTAATGTTCCTATTGGGAGATTTAATAATGTAAACAAGTCATGTAAATTCATAGAGGGTAACCCTCCTTATTGGTCAAGGGTTAAAGTCCCCACAGTTGTGGGGCCCTAGGGTTATTAGACTCTCCTAGAGAAGTAGGCCCTAGTGAGTTATTTTCAAGTAGTTATTTTCAAGTCGGGAATTAGTATAAATAGAGAGTGAGCCTCTCTATTTATCACACATTCACTCACACTCAGTTGTAGCTCATGAGTGAGAGAGGAGTGGGGATAAGAGAGAGAACAGTTGTCGGAGATCATCTTACTGTCTTTGGGTTTTACTGCTGCCATTGGTGCTTATTCTATCTCTGAGGAAGTTACCGGGTTTTCTCCTTTATGGTTTCCCCAAGGAAAATATTTGTGTCTATTGTCTCTTGTGATTGACTATTGTGCATGTTATTCTCTCATATAAGATCCTAAGATCTGATTGTCATAAATGATACAAATCTAACATAAAAACCACCTGATTATCAGTCAATGATGTGAACTGGTAACAAGTGCGAGGGAGATCACCATTGATGTCAATGATTCCTAATGTACCCTAGTAAAATATCCGGATCAACGTTCAACGATGTGAACCTATGTTGAGAGCAAGAGAATTTTTCATTAAGGAATACAGATATCAAGGTACTAAACTTGTTTCTTAGACTAATTCCTGGATGATGAGATTGTTGGGTATATGTTATATTCTTTGCATGTGCGTATGGAGGGGAGGTGCACATGTCAGTGTTGTAGCTGGGTGATCCCAATATTGGCTATTTATAGATTTTATGGCTATTTATAGATGTTTGTGGCTATTTTTAGAAGTTGTCTAAAACTATGTAACTTAATCCTGGTTAAGGAATTGGAGTCTTTTTCTAATCTAAGTTAACAGATTAGGGTATTTGGATGTTGTGGAATACCTATATTTTGTATTGTGAGGATCTCATAATGTAATGAAGAGAAAATAGAAGGTGTGGCTCCAAGGTTTTTTGGTTTTCTCAATTAAGGGTTTCTAAGGTAAATCTCTATTTTTATGTGTGAATGATGTGTTGTGATATCTACTTTGCTTAAAAGAATTTGTATGCTTTGCTTCTCCACACAGGTTTAAAATTACATGTGGTATCAAAGTTTGATTTTGGCATCAGGGGGACGCCTTTGCTTCTAAGGGTTCGACACAGTTGATAGATCTTGGGTCTATGATAAACTTGGGTTTAGTGGGAGCTTTGCAGTGTTGATTTGTGCATTGCAATAGAATGGCGAGCACTTTAAGAATCAAGATCAAGAAATTTAACGACCATAATTTTGAGCTATGGAAGCTCAAAATGGAGGATCTTCTGGCAGATCGGGAACAGTGGATTGCTATGGATCCAGGTACGAAACCCATTGCAACATCACAAGAATATTGGGATAAATTAGAAAGAAGGGTGGGGAGTACAATACGATTGTGCTTATCAGACTCTGTGTTGTTGAACATATCTGGTGAAGATAGTGCAGTAAAGCTATGGGAAAAACTAGGGAGTTTGTATCAATCAAAATCCCTTGTGAACAAGTTTTTTCTGCAAAAGAAGTTTTTTCACCTTAGAATGGACGAGAATGACACTATAACAGAGCATTTGAATGTCTACAATACTCTGGTAAGTCAGATAACCTCTATTGGTATTAAAATGGATGAAGAAGATAAATGTATTACATTATTGTGTTATTTGTCAGATTCCTGGGACAACCTAATTGTTGCAATAGGTAGTTCTAGCCAGGCAACCTTAAAATTTCATGAAATTGTATCATCCCTACTATCGAAGAGATGAGGCAGAAAACCATGGATAATCATAGCATGGATTCCTTGTTTGTGAGAGGTCACCCCCAAGAGAGAAACAAAAATAAAGGATCTGGGAGGAGATCTAAATCTAAGGGTAGATCTACATCCTGAGGAAAAGGAATAAGGAAGTGTTGGAAATGCGGTAAAGCTGGGTACTATAAAAAGAACTGCAGATCTAAGAATGTTGAGAAACCAAAGGAATATGAGGATACCCCTTCCATAGAGGCAAAGAACTCCTCAGAATAAGGAGGGGATGTGTACCTAGCTTCCACGAGTAATCCTTCAGAATGTGATACATGGTTGATTGACTCAGGTGCATCATGTCATATGAACCCTCATAGGGAGTGGTATTGTGAATATGAAAATTAAAATGGAGGATATGGGTACTTGGGAGATGATTCACCAACCAATATCATTAGACATGGTAGAGTCAAGCTAAAACTAAAGGATGGAAGGATTAGAACTCTGCCTGGAGTGCTACATAGTCCAAATCTAGCAAGAAACTTGATATCTGTCAGAAAGATGGATGTTGTAGGTGTAAAGACTGTGTGTGGAGATGGTGGTTGTAAAATGGTATGAGGATCAATGGTATTGATCAGGGGAGTTTGGTATGGAACTCTATACAAACTATTGGGAAAAACCATCATTGATGAATGTAAAAATTCTATTGTGCTGGAGGAAGGAGGTAAAATGACAAAACCCTGACTGCATTAGGAGGAAAGACAATGTTGTGGCATCAAAGAATGGGGCATCTCAGAGAAAATGGACTTCGAGCATTACAAGGTAAAGGTATGGTTGAAGGTATGACTGATTGCACTCTAGATTTTGATTTCTGTGAACATTGCATATATGGAAAACAAAATTGAGTAAGACTTGCATCTAGTGCTACAAGAGAAAGGGAATTCTAGAATTAATACATAGTGATGTGTTTGGACCTGTTCCTATTCCATCATTAGTAAAATAGGTGTATTATGTTTCATTTATAGATGATTTCTCAAGGAACATATGGATTTATTTCCTTCGAAAGAAATCTGAAGTATTTGCCAAGTTTAAAGAATTTAAGGCTCTTGTAGAAAATCAGTCAGAAAAGAAAATAAAGGTGTTGAGGACAGATAATGGTGAAGAGTTATGTGGGAATGAATTCGAGGACTTTTGTAAGAAGTGTGGAATAGCAAGGAAAAAGACTACTCCATACACACCTCAACAAAACTTGAGTTGCTGAGAGGATGAATAGGACGTTGATGGAAAAGGAAAAGAGCATGCTAAGCAGTGCTGGGATAGGACAAGAATTCTGGGCAGAAGCAGTGGAGACAACATGTTACTTGGTAAATCGATCACCCACATCAGCATTGATTGATAAAACTCCACAAGAGGTATGGATTGGTAAGAAACCCTCTATTAAGCATCTAAAAATTTTTGGTTGTGATGCTTATGTACATGCTCCAAAGGAGAAAAGGAGCAAGTTGGATAACAAAGCTAAGAAGTGTATCTTTATTGGCTATAAAGATGGTATGAAAGGGTATAAACTTTGGAATCCTGTAACTAAGAAGACTATTTATAGTCAAGATGTTATGTTTCGAGAGGTCAAAGAAGTCCCCGGACAAGAAGTGAATCCAATGGAAAATGAACCAGAGAAAATAGAGTTTAAGTTAGAAGATGAAGAATCTAACTCAATAGAAGAAGCAGAATCAGAAGAAGAAGAACCTCATACTCCAGTTTTGAGGAGATCATCTCGAGAAATAAGGCAACCAAAAAGGTATTACCCTCCTGATTTTCGCTCTCATTTCGCTATGTCTATTACTGATGATGATCCTAGAAATGTGAAGGAAGCTATTAATTCAGAGGATAGTGATCTCTGGAAAAAGGCTATGGATGAAGAAATGGATTCCTTGGACAAAAATGAAGCTTAGAATCTAGTCCAGTTACCAGCTGGGAGAAAATCCCTTGGGAGAAAAAGGCTATTTAAAAAGAAGTTGAATGCAGAAGGTAAACTAGATAAGTATAAAGCCCGCTTGGCAGCAAAGGGATATTCTCAGGTAGAGGGGATTTATTTTGGTGAAATATTTTCTCCAGTTGCAAAATTAACTTCTATTAGATTTCTTCTTTCTATTGCTGCTACTTTTGATCTTGAAGTAGAGTAGATGGATGTGAAGACAGCGTTCTTACATGGGGATCTGGAAGAAGAAATATACATGAAACAACCAGAATGATTCATAGTAAAGGGAAAGAATGAGTTGGTATGTAAACTAAAGAAGTCCCTTTATGGTCTAAAGCAATATCCAAGGATGTGGTACCAAAATTTTGACACATACATACTTGGATTGTGGTTTGTGAGAAGCAAAGATGATCACTATGTATATTCCAAACAGGTTGGTGATCACTTCATTAACATAGTTGTGAGAAGCAAAGATGATCACTATGTATATTCCAAACAGGTTGGTGATCACTTCATTAACATAGTTTTGTATGTTAATGACATGTTGTTGATTGTAAACAACAAAGATGTTATAAAGGAGGTGAAGTCTCAACTGCCCTCCAAGTTTGATATGAAAGATCTCGGTGCTGCAAGCTTCATTCTGGGAATGGAGATAAGAAGAGATCGTGCAAACAAAATGATCAGTTTAAATCAAAGAAAATATGTTGAGATGGTACTACAGAGATTTAACATGCAGGAAAGTAATCTGGTCAAGGTTCCTGTTCCTATAGGTGTAAAGTTATCTATAGAGTAGTGTCCCAAGACATAGGAAGAAGAAAAAGACATGTCACGGGTTCCATATTCCAGTGCAATTGTTATTTTGATGTATGCAATGGTCTATACAAGACCAGACATTGCTCATGCAGTGGGAGTTTTGAGAAGATATATTTCAAAACCAGGAAAGGAGCATTGGACAGTTGTAAAGAGGGTCTTCATATATTTGCGTGGCACCACAGATTATGTAATCTGCTACCAAGGAAGGCCTAGACCAGACAGAGTAATAAATGTACATGGATTTTTTGATGCAGA
This sequence comes from Pseudotsuga menziesii, assembly GCA_001517045.1. Lineage (NCBI taxonomy): Eukaryota > Viridiplantae > Streptophyta > Pinopsida > Pinales > Pinaceae > Pseudotsuga > Pseudotsuga menziesii. The sequence goes on from LPNX010734123.1 coordinate 38,933, forward strand.
CTAGGCTAGAGACCTTGATCATAGAAGATCTATAAGTGGGTATTTGTTTAACCTATTTGGAGGAGCTATCAGTTGGATGAGCAAGAGAAAAGCTGTAGTTGCACTCTCAACTACAGAAGCTAAATACATGGCAGCCACTCATGCAAGCAAAGAATTTGTGTGGTTGCAAAGATTGTGTTCACGTATTGGGTTTGTACAGAAAGGTGTAAGGTTAGAATGTGATAGCCAAAGTACAATCTTCTTAGAAAATAACCCTGCTTATCATGCTAAGACAAAGCATATTGATGTGCAATATCACTTTGTGAGAGATATGGTTGAAGAAAAGAAGGTGCTTTTAGAGAAGGTTGACACCATGAAAAATGTTGCAGACTCATTAACAAAGTCTTCTAGTACAGAAAAGTTCACTTGGTGTAGAGAATCTATGGGCGTTAATGCCCTGAACTTGTGACTTTATGAGTACATGACTCAATGCTATGCAAAGGAAACAAAAAGTGGGAGAATGTTGGGTATATGTTATATTCTTTGCATGTGCGTATGGAGGGGAGGTGCACATGTCAATGTTGTAGCTCGGCGATCCCAAAGGCACCTTTGGCTATTTATAGCTGTTTGTGGCTATTTTTAGAAGTTGTCTAAAAATATGTAACTTAATCCCGGTTAAGGGATTGGAGTCTTTTTGTAATCCGGGTTAATGGATTAGGGTATTTGGATGTTGCATAATACCTATATTTTGTATTGTGAGGATCTCATAATGTAATCAAGAGAAAATAGAAGGTGTGGCTCCAAGGTTTTTTGGTTTTCCTGGTTAAGCATTTCCAAGGTAAATCTCTGTGTTTATGTGTGAATGATGTGTTGTGAACTCTATTTTGCTTAAAAGAATCTGTATGCTTTGCTTCTCTGCACAGGTTTAAAACTTATAGAGATGATGTTGACAGGAATAGTCTCATCGAAGGAGCGACATGATGAATCCCACATCAATGACACGAAACTCATAATTATAGATGATGCAACCATAGGACTGACTCAAAAGGTACTGACACAAAGGATGTTTTGATTATAGAGGTAAACTATCAACTTCCCTTTGAACATCGAGCGACACGACAAAAGACTTGGTAGCATTGACTAAACCAGATGGATACCAGGAGATAATGTAGTGGAAAAAAATGAATTCTTTGAAAGAATAAAAGGAGTGACATGAGTCATGAAAGTGGATTGACCTAGAAGTCAACTGAATACCCAATTGACTGAATGAAATGAAAACAAGTTCCATGTTCAAAGGTGACTACAAACTGCCATTTTATTTGCAAAATGAATTGATTCCCTTCCCTTAATTTCCCCATCATGATTGATGAATTCCTATTTTCATTCTTACGAGCTCAAAGAGGGTAAAAAACACTCATTGTATCTTCTCCAAAGACAATTCCATTCTCATACTTTTCACGAACCTAAGAAAGCAAGGGTTCGTTCCCAAAAGAGGGTCTCTCAGTTTTTAGTTTAACAAATCTAATGAAATTTAACTCGGCTTCATTCATGTTTAGAGAGTCTAAAAAAAACTAGAAGAAGACTCCAAAGGGTCATTTTTTGTAACTAGTCAATCCGAACCGAAAAAAAGATAAACTATCGTCGAAAAGACGAATCTTCTAGTAATATTATGAGCGTGAAGAAGACAAGTTCACTCGACAATATTTTCACATTTAGGGAGTCTGAAAAGAGTTTAAAGAAGAATCCATTAGAGTTTGTTTTCACAATGAACGGGTTTTATGAGCTTGAGAAGAAGCAAAAATGACTCAAAACTTTGATACTAGGTTTAGAGAGCATGATTAAAGTGTCGAGATGAAAACTCGACGACTTTTTCCATTTTGCAAAAGTATGAAAAAGAAAGAAACAAACTTACCCATATACAATATTGTTTTACTTCTGCCTCTGCAAAAACTTTTTAAAAGGCCATCATTTCCCCAAAAATATTTAAAACTAAATTTTATAAACTATAGAAAGGGTGTTTTCAATGAAAATGACTTAAAAAACATTAAAATAATTAAAAAACCCTAAAAATATTTTATAAAAGGAAAATTAAATAGTAAAAACCAATTGATTTACCATTTACCAATTCTTGGAGAGTTGTGTGCAGATTTGCAGTTGAAGGATCCAGAGTTATTTCTTGCCTATTTTTTGAGCCACAAGATCCAAGTGAGAGCTAGAAACCTTCTCTTCATTTCTATGGTTTCCATTTTTTAATTTCATATCTTTTTATTAAGCTTTGGGTATTTTAATCCAAACCTAAAAAATGCATCCCGGGTAACGTTTCTATCCTTCACGAGAAGAGCGGTGCCCGGTAAGAACCACCTTTCTTTAGGCTTGCACAGGTGGTGGCCCCGGCTCTTGCATAAGGGGTTAGGATTGGTGCCAGCCGTAGTGCCCAAAAAAATGAATGCCCTAGAAAAAATGGAGGATTTTTAGAATTTTTAAAGGTTGGACAAGTGTCTAAATGCCTCATTGATTGTTTTTTAATAGGTTATTTTTCTCATCATGGTGATTTGGAAGAAGAGGAAACATGAAGATGATCATGCCCACACTACAGAAAATGTGGGTTGCATTACTTCTCTACAAGGTTGTGGCCTCCTAAAAATTTTCCATGCTCCTAGTATGGTGTCGCATGTGCAATTACTAGAGCACATACTACGGATGTGGAATCCGGAGCAACAAAAGGTTGGGCCTCATATCCTCACCATATACATGGAAGACATATACTTTCTCACTGGGTTGTCTAGGCCTGGAGCGCCTAATTCACTGACAAGCTCTCGACTCAGAGATATTACAACACAAGAGATGATATTTCGTCATTGCAATCCATGAACCAAGATGTCAGGGAAGAAAGTACCAATAAAAGAAGTGAGGGATTTTCCACTTCATACTATGTTTTTTTACCATGCAGAGGGTTTTTGGGAGCCAAGGGGCTCGCCAAGATTCCTGAGTTCACATTATGTATTCCCTAGAGGCCATGGCACCCAAAATATTCAACTAGGATGAGGCACTATTACTTGTGTCCAAGGATCAACTAACCAAGTGTCGGCAAGGGTAATTAAAATAGTTCAGCTACGGGACAATTCAGGCATGCTTCTTCTTTGATAATGTACCCCTCTTGAGGCCTCAAGTAGTATTCATAGAGTTGAGACCTAGAGACCCTTGCATGATGCGATGGGTGGAGATCATGGCCCACACTTATAGGTGGCAGGTCCAAGGTAAAATATAGGGCTCCTTTCTTTCGGTGATTGGTCGATCAGATCCTCATGATTTAGGACTATGCCTGTGAAGGGACCAACTTTATAGGGGATCCTGACCTTCCTCTACCTAATGTATTCATTCAAATTTGGGGATGCATAGCCTGGGGGATCTTCCCCAATGGATAGGCAAACAGGAGCTTGCTTTTTCCATAGAGGCAATGATGAACTCACCGAGCTTGAGGAGAACCCAGGTTAGTTGACTTTGGATATCCCAGATGTTGCGATAGATGACCTCCCTAGGAGGTTTCAGAGACATACTGTGGGAGTTCCAAGCCACTTCATTCTCTTGCTATGTAGGGTATAAAGATCTATTATTTTCTACCACAAGCATCATTAGGTGGTCTACATGATGTATCATTGAAAGCTTACTAGTTTCAGGATTTTTTGTATCATTTTGTATACCTGAAATCCAGAGTGTTTCATATCATATCTCATTACCATATTTGTAAAAAACACTTATATATATATATATATATATATATATATATATATATATGCAGACTTCGTNTTGGTGTTTATATGTGTTTCAAATGGACAAATTGTATTTGCATGAGTTTTATGAGTCTTCTACAGTTTATTTTACTTTACAATGGACCATATTTTATTTTTAAAAGTTATGAATGGGCGATATACCAGTTTAGAATGTAATTTTCTAATGAGTCAGCAAGCGCATTATCAGAACTAGGGATATGCCTGTAAGTGATGAAATCGAATGACCACTCTAACAGACGTACTCTTTGAAATAGACAGAGAAGTGCATGATTCTTGATGGTATAAACATGGTTTAGATGACAAACCACTAGATGATAGTCCATAAATACTACTGAATCATGAATGTCCTGAGCTATAGCCTTGGTCAGTAAACCTATCACTTCCTGATACTTGGCAATGTTTTTGGTAGGCGAACCAATACAAACTACTCTGAAACTGACTAAATCATGAGTTGGGGAATGCAACACCCAAGTAGGTGAAGCAAGGTTCAAGGTATGACAGGATGCACCATCAATGAAACCATAGAAAGACATCCAATATGCATAATAAAAACATGGAATAAACAATATGGACAACAAACTCAAAACCATATTGAAAATTCCAAAACACACTAAAAGTCAAATATACATATATACAAGGTACCATACATAAATTTGTTAAGCATAGTACCTCTTTAGGTACAACCCATTGCGAGGATTCCCGAAGGGTATCCCGTAATAGTCTACGAGCTCATAAGCCCATTTCTCTAAGACCTTACTAACGGCAAAGGGATAGTACCACATAGATTCAAAATTTCCCTTCCCTAGTTTATCATGTATCTGATCATAAGTCAGGACTAGGTCACCTTCATTGAAATAACAAGGTTGAACAAACTTGTCATACTGTGCCTTGAAAAACAATTTGTGTGCCTCGTTAGCCAAGGAAACATCTCTTATACTTTCATCAAGGTTGTTCAAGTACAAAAATATCTCTTCCTCAGCAGAAGTGTTCAGGATAAGTTCTACTACAAGTCTAAGTGACGGAATTTGACACTTGATAGGGAGGACAACTTCTATTCTGTAGACCAACTCAAAGGGTGTGAAACCAGTTGTTGTTTTTACTAAAGTCCTATAATCCCAAAGTGCGAAAAAGAGAGTCAAGTGCTAGTTGGATTTGTGATCTTCGACCATCCTATGCAACATAGTTTTCAAAACCTTGTTAATGGCCTCTACCTCATCATTATCCTGTGGGTAATACAGAGTTGAGCTTTCATGGCGAAAACCCATCTTTGCACTTAGATCAGCCATCATCTGATTTTGGAAATGAGATTTGTGGTTAATGACCATGGCTTGCAAGACTCCAAGCCTAGCTATGACATGGTTAAATAAAAAGAGGGTGGTAGTATTACCATCCTCTACATATGTAGGTATTGCCTCAGCCCATTTTGTGAAGTAATTGACAGCTACAACGATGTAACCATGCCCCCTGGTTGAGGTAATATTACAATGCATAAAATCAATACCCCACTTGGAAAAAGGGCCAACTGCAATGACAAGGTATAAAGGAGCAGGGTGGGTGTGATTTTTTGGATAAAAGTGTCGACTGTGGGAATTTCTTAACTGCTTCATGACAATCTTTAAATATCAAAGGTCTGAAATACCCAGCGCGAAGGATTTTATGGGTTGTATCCATCCTATAAAGATGACCACCACATGCTCCAAAGGGCAGTTATTCAAAACTCGTTCATCCTCTTCATGTGTAAGGCACCATCGAAGGATGGAATCGATACCACATTGGTACAATGTATCATTTAAAATAAGATAGTACTTTGAGTGGTGATGGATATGATGACAATCGTCATGGGATATATCGGGATGAAATATTTGAGTCTGGAGATAGATGATCAAATAACCATACCATGGATCAGTTGTGCTTATCAAGAACAAAAATCCATCCGGGAATGAATCGTTGGTCTCAGCTTCCGTCAAAGAACAGGAAGGGTCACACATCAACTCCACGAAATTCAAGGATTTCTTCAAAGTAGCCTTCACAAACTCAAGATCAAATTCCTGTAACATAAAAATCCAACGGAATATTTCCCCCCTAGTACCTGATGAGTCAGAATGTAGTACAGCGAGTATATTTTTGGTACAAAGTAGAATGTAATAATGAAACTTTTGTACCGCAATGACCATATCTAGATCTAACTTCAACACATGTGAGTAACAAGTTTTAGAGTCAATGAGACTCTTACTCGGGTATGATATCATGTGTTCTTGGTCGTTGGTATCTTCCAACGCTATAACCATTCTAATGGTAGTAGTGGAGGAAGCAACATACAACATAAAGTCTTTTGAATAATCATGGGGGTGTAACACTAGTGAATGGATCAAAGCGTGTTTCATATTATCAAAATCTCATTGGGCTTGGTCATCCTAGAAGAATGGAGTGTCCTTCTTCAGACGATGCATATAGATATGTGTTTTCTCTATGAAGTTGCATAAGAAATGATGAATAAATTTTCCCTTCCCTTGCAAACTTTGGATCTCGGTGATGTTTGTTGAGGAAGGCAAGGCTAGGATAGCAGCAATTTTCAAAGGATCAATCCAAATGCCATCTTTAGAAACCATGAAACCAAGAAGGCATCCAATATCAACACAAAAGACAAATTTGTGTGGATTAAGTCAAATTTTATAATGACAAAACCTAAGGAAAATGTGTCTAAGGTGCCCTAGATGTTCCTCCCATTGTTGTGAATGAGCAGGGAGATTGTCAAGGTACGGCTCCATGATGTGCTTGATATCATGAAAGGTATAGGAAATGGCTCGCTGGAATGTAGTCCCAACATTTTTCAGACAAAAAGGTAACTTTCGATATGCGAAGGTTCCCCATGGGAAAATGAATGCAATTTTATGCTGATCGACAAGTAGAATCTCTATCCAATTGTAGCTGGAAAACCCATCCATAAAAGAAAAGATGATGCTCCTAGCATAGTTATCAATGATCTGATCAATGTGTGGAGTAGGGAAATTGTCCTTAGGACAAGCCTTATTTAAGTATCTAAAATCGATACAGACTCTAATAGTGCCCTGCTTCTAATCCAAAGGGATAATATCAGATACCCATTCTATCAGGGGCACGGGATAAATAAACACCGCCTTCAAAAAAATTTCCACTTTAGCTTTAATAGCCATAGCCTTCCTAGGATGGACTTGACGTAATTTATGTCAGACAGGTTTTTCCATGGGATAAGTTCTAATCTCATGTACAACAATTGATGGATCGATCCAAGGCATCTCCTCATATGTTCAGGAAAAAATATCATGGAATTCTTTGAAAATGGCTCTATAAATTTCAGTTTCCTCTGTCAAGAAGTTATGTCCTGCATGAACGTGCTCAACATTTCCAGGCTTGACATATATGTCAATCAGGGTTGTCTTAGTGATGTTGCAATGATTTCTTTTGGAATTTGTGTCTTGTAACAATACAGGAGTTTGCAAATTGCTGAAAATATCAGTACTAATAAGAGATACTAGGTCAAAGTCTACCAAACTGGAATTCGGAAGAAAAGAATATCGATGATGGTGATCTTCCCATACAGGTTCATTCGCACTCATGATATCCATGATGGACTCGTCTGATGGAAAAGTCTGTGTGAGATAATCTAGAGTGGGAAGAGAGGGTTCTAGCCAATAGGGCAGGTGGTAAGGATCTGAAGCCACTAGATGAATATCATCATAATGGATATCATAAGCAAATTGAAAAACATCATAAAGTGCTTCATAAGCACCAAGAGAGGATGAGTCAATAACTTCTATTCCCTTAGGACTATAGCTAGTTGTGGAAATCATGTTCATGGTCACCACTTCCATACTAGGAGGGGTTGGGGGAAACACTCCCATAAGGGTTGAATCCTTCAGCACACCTACCCCAATCGATCGATAAGGAGGAGGGTACTAGCCTAGCATAGGGATGTTATTTTCAATGGGAATAGCAACATCTGGTGAACAAAATTCAAGTTGATCAATAGTTAAAATCTTCCCCAGATGAGTAAATTGGAGAGTTCGAAAGACTGTTGAAGAAACGACAGTCATAGCATAGAACCAATATCTCTCCAATAGAATATTGTAATCCAACGGGGCATCAACTACCTCCACTTGAATGGAAACAATATTGCTACCAACCTTGAATGAAATGGCCAGTAACAGACCATGAGGATGGAAAACTCATCCATAAAAATATTTTAAGGTTATAGGTGACTTTTTAAGTTCAGGAGAACCAATGGCCCTCCAATAGGATACAGACAAAACTGAGGTTGAAGCTCCCTCATCCAGAACGGTCCTATGGACTTTTCTCCCAACCACTCTCGTTGCATTTTGAAATGCAATTTCATGGGGTAATTTGGATTTATAGTTCTCCACATTGAAATGGATTAGGTTGGTGTTATCTAGTTCTAATGGCCCCAAAGCCGTTAACAATTTTTTGTGCTGTGTTGGACAACTTTGGAGTACCTCAAGCGTAGACATCGCACAAGGTGCCTAAGCCAAATATTCAATGACATTATAGAATTATGAAGCTCAGGAATTGGGATTAAAAATAGCCTTCCTGAGGTTACTCTTGGCAAGGCATAAAATAAAATTGAGATTAGGTTTCTCGATGGTGAGAGGGCCATTTGACGAAGATGGAGGAAAACTAGTGGAAGGAAATTTCTCGGAAGAAGAATTTTCATCTTTCTTCTCTATTGGCTTGTAGTATGACTGACTACGAGTATTTAAATTAATGGTTTCTAAGGACATCATTATGATATATTCCATAGAATTAGAGGTCCCTTGATTAGACATATGATCTATCAATTGTTGTTGAGATGGGAACGGATCGGTAAGCACCATTGGTGTAGGGTTACTCTTCAGAAATTTACTAATCTCTTCACGATGAGGGAAATCCTTCATGAAGTGATCACCACCACATAACAGGAAAGGGTACTTATCCTTTCTCTTTCCTTTATTATCATTCTCTGTGGTCGTAGCCTTGGGATTCTCCTATTGGTTTCCAAGTTTTTTTATTTTTCCCTTTACCTTTCTTCTTGTTGTCAAGTGTTTGTGTACTTTGGATGGAATTCACCTTGGAATAAACTATAGGAGTTGACGGAGCAGTAGTAGAAGTACTTTGTTGCTTGGCAGGTTTGGCTGCTAACGAGGGCTGGATTGAACCAACAACCCCATCAACAGGAGTTTCTGCAGGTGGCTTGGTAGGGTCCGTGCTGGGACGAGGAGCTTGAGGGATTAGGTCATACATAGTTTTGTATTCATAACAAACTATCATGCACTATAATGTATCCTAAATCATTAAGAATGTTAATCAAGGAATATTCAAACATGCTTTATTTTGTCAAAATATTCTTTTTTATTGGCTAGAATTCTTACATCCTATTGAAAATATTGTTTTTTATTGTAAAGTAGTTAAATGAGTCTACTCACTAAAAATATTTGAGCCCAAAAAAATGAAATCAGGACAATTTTCGATCCAAAATATAAGTTAACTAGTCATTTTCTTAAATCAAGCATAGTCACCCAACCGAAATTTCCAACCCACGGTGAGTTTAACATAGGTTAAGCGTATGGAGATTTGAAATTGCTTTAAATTAGCACTGTTTGTAACATTCTTGGAAGTGTAAGACATGCCAAGGATGGCTGGTGCAGTTATGATATGAGTCACCTTTATATCTACGTGGTGGAATGAAATCAATTGAGCATCCATGATCGATTGAGCATGGTGGGTAGTTTCAAAAAATTCATTTCTCATGAATTTGAATGAGTGATTTTTATAACAATGTGTTTTTTTTTTGGACTGCCTGGTTTTTTGGACTGCCTGGTTTTTTGGACTACCTAGTACCTTGCAACATAGCCAAACAAACATATAACATAATTTTTATTATGTAAAAGAGTCTTGTGGATACCTTCATAATTTTAAATTGGCATAAGAAGCAACATTACCTGATAAGTCTCCTTTGGCGTGAATTCTACCAACCTTGACTCATTCACACAAAATCATATTATTTTGACTCAGGTACAACTGCATTGTACTTCATACAGGCCCATCCTTATCTCAAGTGATAGTAAATTTCACTTGCCTGTCACTTCTGTTGATGGTAAAAAATGGAAAGAATCCAGACAGTAGCATATAGAATAAGATTGTAATGAATGTGCTCTAAAAAATTCGTATAATGCACTTGGATGATATGGCATTGTGATATGGATTTTCTTTATTAGTTTCTCATATAGATTTGATTTCAATGTTACGGTCTGTTAATGTGATAGCTTTTAAGATCAATATGTGTACATTTATCCAACAATGAAGTTATTATCTATTTTTGGAAACTTTTTAAGTCGTTTCTACAGTCTACCTTAGTCTCGAAGGTTGTTTTTTTCATTACTGTTCAATTTGTCTTTCACTTGGTTTTTGACATTGTTGTTTAATTTGTCTTTCAATTTGTCTTTCACTTGGTTTTTGACACTATATTTTGTACATCATCTTCATGAATTTATAAATATTTCCATGTTCTACAACTAGTTTTTTTATTTCACTTCAAAAATGCGTGATGTATGCATTTTTACAGAGCATGGGATTTTTAGTCTTAAAATTATTATATCAACAAATTGACCATGAATATACCATGAATTTATCATAATAAAGAGTATCATAGTATAGGCATTAAGCATATACTTATTCATAATTTGTAAGTATTTTGTTGAAATTGAAATTAATCACTAAAATCCTGATTTGTTATGTAAAAAACAGAGTGTTAATCTACAAAAATGGGATTAAAAAAATGCACACCACATTCCATACATATATTATTAATTTAAAGTAATACCATGGGATTGACGACAAATATATTTTTGAAAAATCCCTCTTTCAGTTACCTAAAATTATGTTTTAATTGCCCTGAGTTAATTTGACAAAATAACAAATTTTATGTTTGGAACCAAGTCTTACCATGTTCATAAAAATGCCCACCTAACCGTCACTATTGAGTATTTTTTAGTGATTTAAGTTGGAAATGTTTTGGTTTACTATTTTCCACCTTAGTGTACATATAGGTTTTCAATTTGGGTTCCAAAAGTGTCTGCAGTGTCATTTTTGAAGAGGGAGATTTTTAGACTTAAAATGAGTCAACAAATTTGACCATTCATATATTATGACTTTATTATAGTAAAGAGTATCATACTTTATCCATTAAATATGTACATATTCATAATTTGTAAGTATCTTGGTCAAATTCAAAATTAATCAGTAAAATCCTAAGTTGTTATGTAAGAAACAGAGTGTAAATCTGTAAAACTGAGATTACAAAAATGCACGTCACAACCTGGGCCCATGGAAGTAGGATAGTATCCTACTTATATCATAATATAAGTATTATACATGTATGAATTATTATATTTTATAAGTAGCATTGTCATAATTGGAAAAGAATGTCTAAATTCATAATTTTCTTTTGTAAAAGCAGAGTGTAAATTTGTAAAAATGGGCTTAGAAAAATGTCTACCATAATGTTTTTAGAGGTAATTTTTTAAACCTAATGATATATACCTAGAGCTGTATATACTATGGAAAAAAACCACCACCATAATTTTTAAAATATGTTTATTTTGTGTACAGTAAAGTTTTCAAAATTGCAAATTTTATGTTTTGAACTTTATTTGACTAGGTCTGTAAAATGCATGCCTAGCCCTCATTGTTTATTATTTTTTAGTGATATCAGTTGGATATGGTGTTTTTTATTGTTTTACAACTTATTGTACTTATATTTTTCTAATCTTGGATATAAACATGACTGTTGCGCAAAACATTGTAAGGCTTCCTTGTAAATGTGAAATGCCCGCTTAGTCCACTAAAATGCAAGCATAAGTTCCATACTTAGGTATTTTTAAGTTGCTTAAGTTTGAGGATATATGTTTCTTCTTCTCATGTTCTTACACGTCCAAATATGTCTCATAATATTTGCAGGAAGACCAAACATGTCTCATAACATTTGCATGAGGATCTTGTAGTAGGTCCACAACCTCAAGATAGTATTCTATTTATATCATACTATATGTATTATACATGTATTAATTATCATAATTTATAAGTAGCATGGTCATAATTGAAAAGAATGTCTAAATTCGCAATTTTGTTTTGTAAAAGCAGAGTGTAAATCTGTAAAAAAGGGCTTTAAAAAATTCCCACCATAATGTTTATAGATGTGATTTTAAAAACCTAATTCCATATACCTGAAGCTATATATACTATGGACAAAAGCCTCCTTCATAGTTTTTAAAATATGTTTATTTTGTGTACAATAAAGCTTTGAAAATTGCAATTTTTCTGTTTTGAACTTTATTTGACTAGGTCTGTAAAATGCATGCCTAGCCTTCATTGTTAGTATTTTGAGTGATCTTAGTTGGATATGGTGTTTTTTTTTTTTGTTTTACACCTTCTAGTATCTATTTTTCTAATCTTGGCTAAAAACATGCCTGCTGTGTAAAAACATTGCAAGGCTGCCTTGTAAATGTGAAATGCCCACTTCGTCCACTAAAATGCAAGCATAAATTCCATCCTTAGGTATTTTTAAGTGGCTTAAGTTGGATAATATATGTTTCTTCTTCCTATGTTCTTACACATGTCCAAATATGTCTCATAATATTTGCATGAAGTCCAAATATGTCTCATAACATTTGCGTGAGGATTTTGTAGCGGGCCCATGGCCTCAAGATAGTATTATATTTATATCATACTATATGTATTATACATATATCACTTATCATAATTTATTAGTAGCATGGTCATAATTGAAAAGAATGTCTAAATTCACAATTTTGTTTTGTAAAAGTAAAGTGTAAATCTATAAAAATGGGCTTAGAACAATGCCCGCCATAATGTTTATAGAGGTGATTTTCAAAACCTAAAGCCATATACCTGGATCTATATATACTAGACAAAATCCTCCTTCACAATTTTTAAAATATGTTTATTTTTTGTACAATAAAGATTTGAAAATTGCAATTTTTCTGTTTTGAACTTTATTTCACTAGGTCTGTAAAATGCATGCCTAGCCCTCTTTGTTTGGTATTTTTGGGTGATCTCAGTTGGATATGGTGTTTTTTATTGTTTTACACCTTACTGTACTTCTATTTTTCGAATCTTGGCTAAAAAAAATTTTACTATGCAAAAACATTGCAAGGTTTCCTTGTAAATGTGAAATGCCTGCTTAGTCCACTAAAATGCAAGCATAAATTCCATCCTTAAGTATTTTTAAGTGGCTTGAGTTGGAGAATATATGTTTCCTCCTCCCATGTTCTTGTACTATTCCATATTTTCTTTTTGACCCATAAAAAGTATTGTTTATACAAATATATGTATGTATGTTGTATTAATGTTGATTATTTTGTTGATTTTGCAGAATAACTCATCAATGGATCATTTGAACCAATCATCTCAAAAAAATATTCCTCGAAAAAGAGGTCTACGCAAGGAATTAGAATTGAATAATAATCCAATTTTTCCCCACATGATATTATCCTTCAATTCGCTCTTGCTAAGGGTAAAAGAGATGTTATTCATGTTGTCCATCAACAATGTCAAGCACTTACAGATCAGAACTCCATACCAAAAAATAATACTATGAATTTCCATCAAGCAATAGGCAATCATGCAGCAACTGTTGAAATTAGATGTCATGTTTGTAAGAAATGTGTGACAAACAACAATGTTTGTCAACAACCTAGGAAGCCTTTGACTCCAATTACAATTGAGGGCAATGGTAATGTACAAGATGTAACTCTTGAGAATACTATTAACTCTAATTCACATATGTGGTCCAAAATGTCCCTCAAAGATCAATTGTTGATGATGTTTCCATTGTAAATAATTTGTATCAAAGTATAGAATGTTGTTTTTCTCAACAACCTAGGTTTCCTTTGTCTCCAGTTATGGTTGAAGGGATTGAAAGTGTAATACTACCTAGTGGACAAAAATTTTAACATGCATCCCTTGAGAATTTGGATACAACTAGAATTCATGAAACATTTGAAAGAACTACCTTTCATGAACAAATGGATAGAAATGAACCTACAAAAATTCAAAATTCTGCAAATGCACAAGCTTCAGTAGAAATGACTAAAGGACAAATGGATAGAAATGCACCTACAGAAAATCAAAATTCTATAGATGTACAAGCTTCAATACAAATTCTTAAAGGACAAATGGATAGAAATGAAACTACAGAAAATAAAAAATTTGTAGATGTACAAGCTTCAATACAAATGCCTAAAGGAAAAAAGGATAGAAATGAAACTACAGAAAATCAAAATTCTGCAGATGTATAAGCTTCAGTAGAAATGCCAGAAGGACAAATGAATAGAAATGTACCTACAGATAATCAAAATTTTGTATATGTACAATATTTAGTACAAATGCCTAAAGGGTGTTCAACAGATCAAACTACATATGTTGTAACTAGAAGGTTAGCAATAAACTGCTTAAATACATCCTTATTGAGTCTTAAGAAGCGGTCTGGATGGTTCAACAGTAGACTAAATGAGGGGAATAAAAAATTTAAGGAAATTGGTAGGTGGTTCTCTGGGAAGTAACTTGAATATGTATATGAAAATGACATTATTTTTGGAATTGGGTACTTCATGAGCAAAAACTACAGTGAAGATTCTAAATTTGAGGATGGTCTTGAACACCCAAATATAGTGCTTCTTAAACTTCGATCAATTGTTATGCAAGAGATATGTAATGATTTTTTGCCTAGGAATATGGTTTCTATACTTATTGAATCAAGCATGATCCATAAGGCTTTGCAATGTCTAAAGTGGATTGACCATCATGGTGTATTGCAAGGGGTTAGTCCAACTTCAGTTTCCAAGGAGATGAAAAAGTGGAGCAAAGAAGCTGAGGATATTGATATGGGTTGGGAGAGAACTAATGGTCTCACATGTGGAGTTAGAGTGAAGAAAGTAAATTCATATGCTTCCTTTATGGTTGAGTCCTATGAAAAGAGGACTGGAAGTAGAGTCATTGAAGTTTCTTTCAAACTTGTTATTGATTCTCGTGTACATTATGATCAAGGTGGGAAAATATGTGAGATATTATTTGAGTTACTATAAGATAGTGGCTTGATGTCTTGTGTAAGCCTTGGAAAATGGGATGGAAAGGAAGAATATAAATAGGTTTTAACACATGCTACTGATCCTACAAATGAGGATAAATTAATGAATCAGATAAACAAACTTTCACAAGATGGAATCCTAATGCCAGATGGAAGGGTAGTGGAAGTGAATTTGTTCGAGTGCCATGATCTAGTGGCCATATGTAGTTTAGTATGCAATAATAATGTTTCTCCAATGGAGAATAATTTTTTTCCTTGGTGCATATGCCATAAAAAAGCTATACGCATGGTTACATATAAAATCAAAATTTAAGATGGGGATATTATTCGTAGCATTTCCAAGTTTTATGCAATTTCACCGAACTTGCTCATAATACGTTTTACATATTTATTAAAAGTTTACTGATTTTTGTTGATATCTTGCCATGAATTTCTTAATCTTACTTTGTGTTAAAACTTTAGGAATTAAATCCTGCTTTGGAACAAATCATTGAAGGATGGGAAGAAAAGTTGGATGAGTGTACTACAGACATTCAACCAGCCTTATGTAGCAGATAATTGAATATTATCAAAAAGTATCTGATGAATAGAACAAATGATCAAAAGGTACATGTTTTTAGAATTATTTCTTTACTATAAATGGGAATTATTATTATTTAACTAACTCGTACCTAGTGAAACATGTGTTGCCAACTTATTATAGTTGAATCCTGGCTCAATGTCCAACCTTGTATATTGTGCTTGCCATGCCGGAATTAGAACTATTTTGAAGATGTTTCATGAAATTCTAAAAATTGCACAAGATTACAACAAGGTTCATCCAACTAGAGCAATTGAGGAAACAAAAAAAATTCAAAATTGGGAGGTGATGGAGAAAATTGGTGTTCCATGTAAGACCGGGGAACCATACCATCATAAAGGCCAAGAGTACAATGATCTTAACTATGGGAAATCGGATGGATCCGCATCAGAAAAGATTCTCATTTGGCATGAGCGTATTTTAAAGGTTTAATAATTATGTTAGCATATCCAATATTCTTAATGTGGGTCTTGACTAACAATAAGTGATGATTTTATGATGGCACAAGAGTGAAATTTTCTCTTATTTTTATGCAATTTTAATAGAAAATTAAGTAGTGTATCATGTACAATGAAATTTTTTGCTTGTAGGTTATTAAAGGCCTACCAGATGAAGAAAAGTATAAAAATTTGTTGAGGATCTGGAAGTGTTATAAAGAATTACACATGGTGCAATTGCAAGGCTGTGCAGGGGATGATAAATATGAATATGAGGAAAAGTACACCAATTTATACTAAGTTCATAGTATTATGTATTTCAGCATTGTGGTATTATCTCATTCACGATATAAAATTTGATCCACTATCATTGCAAGATTGGATTCCTTGCTACTGAGTGGATTTGGTTGTGTTCTTGTTGTTTAGTAGACGAGATGGTTCATTATATGCATATCCAAGGGGCCCATGCTCTTTAGATGACTAGGGATGTTCATCCTTATACTTTAGGACAGTTAAGGAATGAAGTAATGGAACGTAAGCATGGGGAAATGAAAAATTTGAACAGCAACCAAGGAGGAGGAAGAGGAGTTGCTAAGGAGTATAGAAACACATTTGAACTTGACAAAATCTGTCTTGTAAATGATATGCGAGCACAATTTTTCAAACTAGTTATGAGATCAGAGGGTACTTTCCAAAATTTTAAAGAAAGAATATTTTTGGCTTCCAATATTAGATGTCAACTTTGTGTTGAATATGAAAAGACAAGAAGTCCACTAAATGATGAAACTGCAACACAATTGGCATCCCGCTTCCCTAATGTCACTTCTAAACAAGTAAAACAATTATTTCAGTCATGGGTAAGATAATCTAAGAAATCATTGATTGCACCACCAACTGTAAGTATGCCCTAATTTTAAATGGTTTCTAATTATGCTTTCATTTTATGGTGTGAGGACTCATAATATGTTTTTGACCACTAAATACTAATATGTTCTCGTAGTTAAGTAATCATCTTCCAAGATCAAGGCCAATAAGAAAATATGGTGAAGAGGCTTTTCATGAATCACATCGCTTCGGAAGACACAAGGAAAAAAAATAATGTTCAAAGAAGAAATGACAGTAAAACTCTAAGTGTTTCATCCAAGAGGAAAGTGGAAGTGCAAACTAATCAAACACTAGAATTGAATGGGGCAGCTAGTGTTGAAATACCTATAATGGCGACTGAAAATTACTGTAAAATCAGTGTTTCATCCTCAAGAAATGAAGCAGGGAAAATAAATGAATTACAAGAAGTGTATGGAGAAGCTGTTATTGATATCCCAATGATAAAGGATATGACTCACATTAAAAAGGGTGTTCCATCATCGGTAAATGGTACAGGGCAAAGTGGTGACAAACAAGAAATTCAAGGGGGCAGTAGTTGATATCCAAAAGATGGATGTTGGGAATCCTATAAAAACTGATGTCATTATAAGAAGTGTGAGACAAGCCAAAAAGAAAAAAGTCTTAGATGATCGAAATGCAACATTGTATGCAAAATGGTGAAATAAACTTATGTTGCAATAAGCATTTGTAGTGATCTTGTCATACTGAAAATTTATTCTATTGTGACAACATTTATGTTACCAAATTTTGGAAATATAAAAAATGTTGGAAGGAATATTAAATATTTAATTTTTTTCAGTAATAAAATTACAGTTTTTTTTGTTTGCTTATATTTTGTAAATTTCTGTCTTTTTTAGGCCATATCTATAGGCATTACAACTTTGGGTTATTCACTGAAATTTGGTTGCATGAGTATAATTTATGACATTGTTCCAGAATTGGAATTTCAGTTTCGTTAGATAAAGAAACTTACATAAATAAAGCAATACATAGCATCAAAATTCTCATAAATAACTTAAAATTTTTCAATCCATCATCCCCATAATATCCCTATAATATCCATAGTTCCAAGCAAACAACTAGGATCTACCTGTGTCACCAAATATACTCACATCTCATATCCACTAATCACTATCACTCTTTTAATTTCTTACAAATTCAAATGTATGTGCCTGCAGTACACAAGTTAAGTTTTCAATTTTGATATTGTTAACTTTCTGGCCTATTATGTACACTTATTGAAAAGTTAAATTCAAAATTACTATTAAAATTAAATGCATAAAAAACATATACATTGCCAAGAAATACACACACACACATATATAAATTTATGTATTAAAACTTGAAATGTATTTACATGCACAACATATATAAATAATGTTATTCTATAGTTCTAGGCTGCTTGGGATGTTTAGGCTGCAAGTCCTCCTTTTCTAGAGAAGATAAATTTGTACATTCTAGTCTCTTGCCTTGTCTATAAGCTTCTGGCTCTTCAGAAGCTGCAGCAGGTGCATGTTCTAATTTTCATTCTAATTCTTTCACTTTTGTTGCATATTTGTGCAAACTTTCTTTCAATCTATCTATATCTCGGATGTACTTCTTCAACATTTCCACATTCTTCTTATTTTTCTCTTCGTGTTCATTTTCCTTTTGCTGAAAATGATCATTTGCATATTTCAACTTAGACTGAACTTGGGTCAATTTTTTCCTGAGATGCTATGTCTCTATCTCCAACTCTTTTGCCCTCAGTTCTGTATTATCTAGAGTATACACAATTTCTACTCGTTGAAGTGTGTTGTTCTTCTGCAGAGTGGCAATTTGGGATTTTAGATATTCTATCTTAGACTTACATCCCAAATGTTGTGATTCTCTATCCTCCAGTATTTTCAATATGAGCTCTTTAATCTCACCGTCCCTCTCAACTACCTTGTTTTTCAATGTTTCACTTATGGTTGACCACATAGAGAGATCATCTCTAGCATTCATTGCTGCAATACCATCCATCAAGGACTTCTCTCAAATTCTTAAGGAGGCACGATAGCTTTGTAACCCCTTTTCTTATTTTTTCATGAGCTTGTATTGAATTAAAAGATATGTCCAGTGCCTTCTCTCTATTTTACAGGGAACTCTCATACCTTATTAAAGCCTGTTAGTGTGATGGCATATCATAAATTTCACTAGAAATCAGATGCCTACTCTGTCCCTTACCAATTTCAGATTCTTTTAACTTTTCAACTCCTCTAGTCTATAGTTCTATAGTAACCTTTTCAAGTTCAACTATTTTTCCTTTTAACTCTTCATCTTTCTTAGCAATTATGTTTTTCATGTTTTCCTCTTTTTTCTATATTCATTTATCTCAAGTTGATGTTTATTGTAGTCTTTAGCAAGGTTGTTTTGAAAGTCAACCTTCATTATTTCAATTATTATGTTTTTCTTATTGACTTCAACAGTAAATCTTGCTTCTTGGGTGATAACAGTATTTAGAGGGGGAATGTCCAAAACCTCCGGTCAATGTTTTAGTTCATCTTTCAGACTCTCTATGGTTTGTTCATCTTTCTTCCAAACAACCATATATTCTTCTTTGCATTTCTCATTTTCCTTTCTAAATTCATACTGAATTCTTTCTAGTTCCTTATTCAAAGACTGAACAACATATCCCTTGCCTACTATTTTCCTTCTGTAACTGTCCACAGTCTTCACAAGGGAAAATTTTAAGGAGGCTTCAAAAAATGGAATTTGGAAACTTTTTTTTGGAAAAAAGCATTGAAAAATACCTCCTATTAAAGAGTCCAGCATTTGCAAATTTTTAATAGAAGATTCCATAGTATCCATGTGTTATGTTTCTAACCTTGCAATTATCTGTAAATAGTGAAAATTTTAACAAAGCTTCAAAAAAAGGAATTTGGCAACTGTTTCTTTTTGAAAAATAGTGCCTACCTTTAAGAGGTCCTGAATTTGAATGTGCTTAATCCTACAGAAATCTAGGCTTTGTACTGTGGTAAGATACCAATAGGAAAAGGTTTTCCTTGAAATTCATCTTTTACTTTGAAATGCAACCTTTCATCGAATGTCTTAAAACCAATTTTACCATTAAAAAAATATTTTGGAGAGGAAATTTTCTCAATTACCAACTGTGGAGGTGTATATATAACAAGTGGCATTTCTACAGGAGCATAAATATCATCATCACTATGCTCCTCC
Source organism: Pseudotsuga menziesii (assembly GCA_001517045.1). Classification (NCBI taxonomy): domain Eukaryota; kingdom Viridiplantae; phylum Streptophyta; class Pinopsida; order Pinales; family Pinaceae; genus Pseudotsuga; species Pseudotsuga menziesii. Next base: position 58,943 of record LPNX010734123.1, read on the forward strand.
TATTCATTAAACTCAACATCATGCATCTCGTTTACATTTATTTCTCTTCATTCATGTAATCCAGCTAGAATTGAGACAGCCTCAAATACTTCAGGGTCACTCCCCATACCTTGCATATAGTACTCAAAAGGATCTTCAGGGACTTGTATATTTCCTTTGGAGATTGTTGAGGAACTTCCTGGTTAATTTTGTCTAGTTTCGACCTCTTAATGTATGTATTTTTAAATCTGCTTCCTTCTACAGTGCTGAGTCGATATAAGTCAATAATGTTTTGTAGTATACCATGGTAACTAAACTTCACACTCTTCATTTTGCTCTCCTCCAGTGCAAAATGCATTTTTTTTCCAATAGATGAGGGACATCTATGGCCAGGTCTTCAACCCAATGAATCACCAACTTCATACAATCACCTGAAATATCTTGCGTGTGGTGATTCGTAATTGTCCTAAGTATAATTTGAATTAAGGTTTTGTACAGTCTTGGAGGAACATCTTACATCTTTAAACCATTTCAAGAAACCAAAACCATTTTTACACGTATTTTGTTTGCCATCTCACCCTTTTCTACTTTGAGGGTTTTCTTGGTGGTCAACATTACCCACCCCCTGCATGGAATTTTTCATTGCACTGGACAACAAATCAGGGTCCAGACAAACCCTCCACCCAAAAATAATCAATTCTTTGAACTCATCATCATAACTAGAAATGCCATTATCTATCTCTTCACTATTGAAATTGAACTAACCAAAATGAAAATGATGCACTCCTGCTCTGACTAGGACATTTAACATACCTTCTGGCTAGTTGGTTATGTCACTCCATGCCTCAACACTCTCTCCAAATTTTCTAAGAGTGAACCTCTCAGCAGCTTCAGAACCCCCTATTTCAATTGATGGCATGGAACATGAGGTTGTTGTTTCCATTTTGCAGGATGATGGCAGGCTCAAAAAGGAAGAAGGGGATGCATGCACAGGATACCAACACACTGACTTTTCCAAACTAAAATAAAAATTACAAATGTGCTATGACGTTTTTAATCTATAATAAAAGTTACAAATATGTTCTGACTCTTGCAAACTATAATAAAAATTACAAATGTGTTCTGACTTTTCCAAACTATAATAAAAATTACAAATGTGTTTCAAGTCAACTATACACAACTTACATTTTCAATTTCAATATACTTAAAATTCTATAATGTTAAGTATACTTCTTGAAAATAATAAAGTAAGAGTAAATAATAGAGTAAAAATTTGGCACTCTAACTATTCTGGAAAAAATATAGTAATATAGTGAGTAATATAATAATAAAGTAATATTCTTCTCTACATGTTTTGATGTACTCTCAAACCAAACCCTCCTATTAAATGGTTATAGTAATGGTTTTGGAAATTAGATGGCTAGATATATTGAGAAGACTATCCTTGTGTTACGTTTATATAACCTAACCTCATTGTTAGGATTATTAATCCTCCCTTGTCCAATTTGGTCATATGTCTAAATCGGGAGTCCATCCAGTCTATTTATAGTCATTAGCACCATTGGGTAAACTTG
>LPNX010734138.1:0-13326 GCA_001517045.1 Pseudotsuga menziesii
ATATATACAACCTTCTAAAACCACTTATGTACATGTGAAAGAATGGTATGTGTTGTGAAAGAATTGAAAAAAATGTTTAACCACTACACTAAATTACATAGTGTATTATAGTATCAGTAACTAGTTGTCCAATGAAATTAGAGAATGGTTGATGGGAATATATAATTACAGTGTATAATATTCTAGCAAATATATAGTTCTAAATGAATATGCATATATCCATTAGCCTCACATAACCTCACATACAAATGAATTTTATAATTTGATAATATAGCCTCACATGTAAATGATATATAATTTGATAATATAGCCTCACATATATATAATTTTTATGTTAAAAATTACAAAGATTGTTCTCAATGGGATTTGATTGCACCATCATAGGTTGACTTGCATCTTCTCCTCTTAACATTGCACTTATGTTCCTCATGCTTTCTATAGCTTTATCTCTCATTTCATTGATTTTAATATGATTTTAATTTCATATTCATATATTCATTTTCATAGTGTTAAAATTCATAATTTATATATATCCTATTACATACTAATACTGCATGTTTTATGTTACATATTACATGTTCTATGTTACACATTGCATATTCTATGTTACACATTACATGGTGTATGTACTATGTTGATTTTCCATATTGTGCATTGATGAAAATTATTAAAATTTTCAAATTTAATTAAAAAAAATTGGTTACCACTCATATTAATGAAGATACAAAAACATTTCCATAGACCTCCTATAATGATGATAATTAAAATTACAATTTGTATTTAACATAGAAACTAATTGTTCATAACAACTCACATAACTTCAATAGTTGTGTGTACAATGATTAATGGAATATAGTATATTTACAATAAATGGAAAGCCTTTGTAGAATTTAGTTCAAGGATTTATACACTCTAAATAAGATCATGAATAATTTATAAAAAAAAGTTTAATTGAATATATCGCATGTCTAAATTTATTGAAATTTTTGGTGACAAACTAACTTACAAATGATGCACTTAATTGAACTTAAGCAATCGTCAATAATCATGTACAAATGACCAGGAATCATATGGCTTTCAACATTGATGACAATGATGATCTCAAAGAAAATCAACAACTATGAAAAATTCAAGAATTCATTAGCCTTGAATATGAGATGTAAGAGATCATTGTAAAGATACGAAAATCAATACATTTAGAGAATATTCAAGCTTGTATAAATATTTTCTATTTTTTTAACAGACATTGACAATATGATAAGTAAAATAAAATGTTACTCAAGCTTGTATTTATTTGTTAATTTGTTAACAAACAATGACAATATGATAAACTTAAAATAAAATGTTATTCAAGCTTGTATAATTTATTTGTTATTGTTTTAACTAACAATGGCGATATGATAAGTAAAATAAAATGTTGTTCTCGAGCTTGTATTTATTTGTTAATTTTTTAACAAACAATTGCAATATGATAAGTAAAATAAAATGTGCATCTATGGTTAAAATTGTCATGGCGATATTAAACAATTATCAATATTTCATCAAAATATTATAGTTTATGAAGTTATATTTTTTGCTAGCACGCTTATATGAAGTTATTATTTTTAACGAAAAGAGAATTGATTGCAAGCATACACAAAGATTGTCCATTCTATGTTAACGTAACTTGTGGACCAATGGATTTTATATTAAAGTGTGTGCAATGGATGTCATAGGCTGCATTAAATATAGACTCACATAAGTGTTAATTATATGCATAAGACACCGTGATGATAATAATTTTGATCTTCTAAATTATGCAAAAAGGCTTTGTAATTTATACACCTTCTTATCATATTTCCTTAAGGAATATTTTATTGCAAAAACATTTAATTTTGGTGCTTTAAAAACAAATCTTCTTGCATACAAAATTTGTTTAAAATTTTCTAATTCGCTTATTTTTCATTCAAAGACACTGAAATTGAACAATGTAAAAGTCCCTTATTTGGTCAGAGAACTAAACAATTTCAGAATTCAATTAACTTATGCAAGGATAGATCCTTTCCAACCATCATAGGATCGTGCACCCTCTGATTTCTCAAGAGTAATTGGGAGCTTTAATGACGTTGGAATGGCTGAAAATTGTTTAAGAGGGTTGGATGATGCCACACAAGAAGAGTTTGGGAACCCGACCCCTGATCAGACAATCAGAGAGCATGTTAGTAACATAATCAAGTTGTACTTTGAACAAAAATCAGTGATTACACAAGCTCAAATCCTACATGGATTGATAATAAAAAAATGAAACGTGCCACAAAGTTGTTGGGTTTTAATGATGTTAAAAATAAAAATGCATGTGATAATGTGACCGAAAATGTAACAAATGCACTATTTGCATTTGGAAAGTCAAGAAAAACTGATATCAGAGCTTCTCGTAGGTAAATTACAACTGCTATTGTGGCACGGAGGACCTTAAGAAATTGAATGGTTGCAACAATGTCTAAGTTTCTCCATGTTTCAAGAAAAAACACTACACAAATAAACTAAATTCAGCATAAAGATAGATGAAAATGATGAAGCTGCTTGTTGGGATCTTATTTGCAGAGAAGCATATCAAGATAGGATGGAAGAGGGCATTAGAGAGAAGGTGAGAGAGTTTTGGGACAGCCATTCTCGTGCTATACCAAATAGAAAACATGTCCTGGGACAACGTTCTGGAAGAGGCGTTTATAAGGAGCATTGCAAGCAGTTATAGAGATGAGAGGAGTTGCTTTGTTCGAGGAATTAAAAGAATCAAATATCGATTTCTAGATCTCATTTAACATGTTCAGTAAGTTAAAACTATGGTATATTAGGCCGGATACGATTCAAGACACTTGTTGTTGTCGATACCATGTTTAATTCTAGTTATACTATGACACATTTGTGGATTTTTGCAAAAAACATTGGGATGGTGAACCAGCTCCTCACATAGTGCGGGATTTTATTTCTATGGTACTATGCAATAGGAATCCTGAAACTGTGTTTTTCATTAAAAAGCGTGTAGGGGGGAGAATATTCCATGAATGTGGTGATTTCACATTGTTCCATAGGAAGTTTCCTATCGATCCAACACACCCTGGATTGTCAGATATCACAATTAAGTGGAAGAGATATGAGTATGTTTCCATGAATCCATCATCTTCTTCACATGTGGAATCTAAGAGGATCAACTTGCTCAAGGATGAGATTCCTATTTCAGACTTCATGGACAAGTTTCAAAGTCATATTTACAAATACATTAAACATAGGTCTAGGTGGAAAGATTTAGAATTTAAGGATTCTTGTGAGGTTTTTGAGCCAGGCACAATCCTATCGGTGGTAGAATTTGCTGAGAATTACACATTTTATCCTCAGAGAGAGATACAAAGTGAGTATTATCACTTCCACTAGGTGTCCATATTCGTACATGTATTGTATAGACATGCTCAAGAGAGCATTGGTGGTAGGGATAGCAATCGTTAGCCACTTGATGTGATCAAGGAATCCCATTTTTATGTCAGTGATGATCGTGAGAAGGACACGTTGTTTGTTCAACACTTATTTGGGTTGATTTATGATTCATTCAAAAAGAATGGGGTGTCATTTACAGAACACTAGATTTGGTCAGATGGGTGTGTGGGGCAGTTCAAATTGGCACACTCCTTTTATTGGTTGAGTCTCCTTCACAAAGAGACAGGAATTCGACACACCCAAATCTTTTTTGAAACATGGCATGTAAAGGGTGAACATTATGGAATGGGTGCATGCATGAAACGAGCACTTTGGAGGTACCAAATAAGTCATAGTGCATCTCGACTCAAGTGCTCAACAGAAGTATTTGAATGGCGCACACAAAATTTGGGTCACTAAGGTCATGAACAAGCAAGGCTGCTGTGCAGGTAGGAAGAATATATAAATATATTTCAAAAAACAACAACTTATTTGGAATTTAATAAATGTGTTTGTATTTTTTATATGTGTGTGTGTGTGTGTGTGTGTATATGTGTGATGCTTTTTATTCGATACAGGTTTTTTTGGGATGTTTCCCTTGGCAATGTGAATAGATACATGCCATGGTATTGCGAGACTATACCTGGTATGAGAGAACTACATCTAGTTTGTAGTAAAGACATGGGAAACCTATTTTCCATTGAAACAAGGCAGTATGCATGTTTCTGTGAGTTCTGCATTGACGCCAATGGACTGGGGGTTCATCATTGCGTGAACGATGCATATGTCAAACAATGGAAATATGTCCCTCTTAATCCAAAGGGGCCACATCCAATTCTGACGTGGCAAGATATGCACATTGACGAGGTAGTGGTTTCACTAGATCATGATCGAGTTTCTGATTTGGTTAAGCAAGGTACATGATTTGATTAATGGATTCATTATTTCATTCACACATTCAAGTTTCAAATATTTGATTGAATGTTTAAACTTCTAGTCTTGTACACATGCATATATATATATTTAAGATTTGTTTAATATTTCAAAAATCTTGATGCAAGTGATGTATTTGTTGTAATTGCACCACCAGGAAATGACGAGCATGTGGAATATTTTTTTATGCGGTGTACACAAATCAAAAGCAGGTTGGTGCATCCCTATGTTGATGGAGATTTCATGTACCAGGTTGGTGACCTAGTTGTGATGGGCCACTTTTTTGAAAAAGTGAGAAGACAAGGTGATTATATTATTTACAGAGATTTCATGCCTGAATATATATCTTGTTAGTATAGTCATTTGGTGGTGGCAGCTCAGATACATTTCATTAAAATCAAGGTGAAGAGGGGTGAACCAAAGAGATGGAATATGTCAGTAGATGACCATGATCATATTATGGAGATGTGCATTCCTATAACCCATTGGTCAGATGAATGAAAGTTATATGCCACTTTTGATGTTGACATAGTTGACATGCTTTTGAAATGTAGAAAATCAAAATTTATTTTGAAATATATCATTTGTATTAAAATGTAATTTTTGTAAACTTATATATGCGAGTATGTGCAATCACATATACTCTATGTGCATTCACCTATACCTAGGAATACTAGCAATGTCCTAAGACCATCTTATGGAAGCTCAAGTTTGTCTATGTAATTCCTTTTAAGTGCATTTGTGCAAATACATGTATATCGCACTCTATTTGTGCAAAGTTCTAAATTACATGTTACATTGTAGGCAAGTTGTAAATTTTTCCAATGTATTTTAGACTAGACTAGAGTACTAGACTAGAAATTGTAGACTAGCTTGCGTCTCCTAACATTATCATTATACGTTGCATATTTTGTTAGTGATATGCAATAAAAAGAACAACATATACATTTATTGTGTCCTCATTAAATCCACCAATTGCAATTGATATTAATTATTTTTCCATTTTTACCCTATCTTGGTCTCTGCCCCTTTTTACTCTTTGTAATATTCATTTGGTGTAAATTGTAAATTGTAAAATTTAAAATTGTAACTTGTAAACTTTGCAAAATTGCAAATTTTAAACTTGTAAGTTCCTTGTAAATTATTGTAGATGGGTAAATTTTGTAAACTTGTCAATTAAATTAGAATGAATTGTAGATTTTAATTGTAATTTCAATTGTAATTGAAAATTGCAAAACATGATTATTGTTTAGTTCGATTGTGATTTTTGTAAACTTGTAAATTCTTTTGCAAATGAAATTATTTTTTATTTTTTCTGTAAATGAAATCTAATTTTGAATTGTAATTGTAAATTGTAGTTGTAATTTAAAACTGCAAATTGTGATTGTAAATTGCAACCAGTAGATTACATTGTATAGTTGTTAATTTTGTAACATTTTAATTGTAAGTTATGTTAAATTGTAAGTTTCGTTTGATTGACAATTTTGCAAACTTGTAATTTCTTTTACAAATGAAATCAAATTTAAAATTGTAGTTGTTTTTTTTTTGTAAATGAAATCAAATTTTACATCGGAATTGTAAATTGTAGTTGTATTGAAAATTGCAAATTGTGTTTGTAATTTGCACCTAGTAGATCTTACATTGTAAAGTTGTAAATTTTGTAACATTTTAATTTTAAGTTATGTTAAAAATTGTAAGTTGCGTTCGATTGACAATTTTGCAAACATGTCAACTTGTAAACATTGTAAATTTTGTAAACTTGTAATTTATTAAATTGCAAAATTGTACAATTTTGTAAGATTGTAAAACATTAATGATTGTTAAATATGTTAAAATTGTAACTGAAAACAAACTTTAAACTATAACTGCAAATAATTAAAACATTTAACTATCTATCATGTTAAAAAAAAGTCCATATATATATATATAATCATAAAGTACAAAATAATAAATTCCACAAATAACAGTCTACAAATCACCCCTACGCCATTGATCGAGATATCGACCATCATGGCCATTACCGTCAACTACACTATGCCTCTTGCCTTCCTCATGCACATCATGGAGAAAACAACCCAAGTATGAGAGCTGCAGAAGTTAAAATCATGAACTCTACAAGTCAGTTACATACCACATATTTAAATTACATATACAATGTGACAAAAAATTAAATATATATATATATATATGAAACACAGATCTATGTACTCACCTCGCTTGAATCGAGTGTCATTTTTAGGAGGTTGCCACCTATATACCCAAATGAGCCTTCACCAAGACTCGGCTAATGAGCACCAACCCACTCATCTATAAACATCACGACACCTTCAACACCCTCATCTGTAGCTTCCTGTGTCTGCTTCTGAACATAAATGTGCAAACAATTTGAACATAAATAACTAGTACCTCATCGAATGGCATGTAGTGAATAGGAATTAGGAGGGGTTGTGTACAATCCTGTGCAATTCCCTTGCCTCTATCCTATACAATATGAACAAGATAAATGAAAAAATTTAGAACAAACCAAAGTATTATGTGTTCAACAATTGACTCATTTAGAAATTCAATTTTATGATGGCAGTTAACAAATACCTCATCGATGTGGGTGGATGGAACTGCAACGAGACTTCAAACAGATGCATCACTGCTAAAAAGGACCTCCATGAAACTAGGCTCCTGCATAGAGGTCTAAAATAAAACAAAGTATTAGTTAGAAACCTGATTCATTTTAGGATACATTACAATCAAGAAAATCAAATGAAGTAAATCAAATGATGGCAATAAAGATATACCTATCCCTTCGGTCGAGGCTTGCATCTCTCATGCAATCGAAAATATGCATCGCAGGATGTGATAGCATACTACAGAATGGTGTTGTGATCAAGAAGGTGGATAGTATCATCGTCCACCCACTGTAACTCAGGCTCTATAGGTGAATTGGGTGCTCTACTTCTCTTTGCCTGCACAACCATCATGGTACCATGCATTGTCATGCGTGTCGCCTCTGCTAGTGCACTCCGCTCCTACACTAGTTAAGATGAATCAAATACATCATGTGTCCTAAGAAAGGTCCTGTTAGGAAGACCTACCAAAGGCTCTACATCCGGCTGAGCTCCAGGGTCTCTCCTAGCCCTAGGATGCACATGAATACGCCCCCCACCAACACCATAGAATCTCGAGGGTGTGCTGGTGTAATATGGCTACATCCCCAGGATAAACTATGCATATATATGTTTACAAAGTACTGTGGGATCTGTTCATGGTGGGGAAAAAGACCCCACACTCCAATAAAGCTGTCATAGACATAAGGCACTGCAGCCTCTAGCTTAAAATCCTTGAGTCTAAGCGGTTGACCAGTGGGGTGGTCATGAGGGATATCAAATAATGTTAAGCTTCACATCATGGCCAGTTGTTGCATCTCTCACTGCGGGCCATTTATTAGGACCCTTCATTGCGTCCCTTCTTCTCTGACATGGAGTGGCCCAAAGAGAACTCAATGGTCCGATGGAACTATATATATTCACTAGATTGTCTACTGCCTCTAACATCATCCACATCGAACGTGATGTGGGAGAGTGGTCTGAAATGGAGCAGACATTAGACCACAAACAATCACATTGACTGGTAATGTATTGCAACATGATGCGTGTGATATCATCCTCCCATGGTGCTTCCTTAGGAGGGTCGAGGCCCAGTTGTGTAGCCGCGACACCTAAAAATTATATGAAAACATAAATACCAGTAAAAATACATACATCAACTGTAGGTGAATTTGAAATCGATATAAATTAAAGGTACTGATAACTGAAAGAAAAATATATATGCATTTAATATACCTATCTCGTGGGGGACCTCCCCACTAACACCAATAGTATCTTCCTCGTCGCTTGCATGCACAGAGGGGCTGCCATAGTGGTTACCGCTCGATTCCATAGCAGGAGCGTGTGTCGGCGTAGGATGCCTAAGCGAACCTATGAAAATAGATACATACAAGTTGATGATTAAATATACACATGTGAAACAATTTGATTTTATGTAACTAACAACAAAGATTACATCATGGGAAATTGTATACTTATGAGTCCTCTGCCAACCTCCGGAGCGAGGAATGGATGTAGATATGCCAGTGCTCTGCCTTCGGCGAACTGAAGAACCACGTTGTGTAGATGCATCTGCATGAAATAAATATTTATATTAATATTTATCATAATAATAATATTTATATGATAAAAAAAATGATATAAATTAATCTATATTTTAGATAAAAAATGAGTTTGTGTAAAAATGCCGCTTACTAAGTCTAATATGCCTAAAATTTGTAATTGTTTCTATGACATAACTACCTCTTTGTTTTGCTCGCATATTAAATTATTGTTTGCTTAGATCTTGCTATAGGTTAAATTTAAAATCTTTCTTTCCTAATGATGAAGTCTTTCAGGTTTGACAAATTACTCTAAATAGGTTATATTATGCTCAATGTGAAGTAAAAAAAATGAAGCTTTTAAGGATTTTCCTTAACAAAAAATAATATATTTAAATATGTAATATAATAAATTATAAAATATTACTAAATTATTCAATTAATATATGTTTTATAATGACAATCGACTTATATCAAACTAAGTTTAACTATGTGGAAAACAGGGGAAAGGAGTTTAAGTCGAATGTTGATTAATGGTAAAACACTCCAAAACTTTGTGACCATTCGTGGATTGATCTTTGAATATGTCTACAATGTTGGGTGCTGACCTAAAATGGTTTGACATTGATCATGAAAACCAATGTTGGGTGTTGATCTAAAAGGGAATCCTACTAGATCGATGGTTAAAGTGGTTAGGTACCCATGTACTCCGATCGATGGTTATTCCTTTATATGAACATTGATAGTTTGATGATGTTTACTTTCTATTTTATTATTTTTTTGGTCATAACAGAAGTTTCCCTTCTTTTGTTTTAGGTGTTATTCATGGTGTTGGAGTTGAAGGAGCACCAATTAGGGATTAATTCCCTTATTTTCCCATGACCATAATTACACAATAAGGCCCACATCCACTGCCCAAGGCACTTGTATCCCACTCGATATTAAAGAAGCATTCACTTAGACTAAAGTGTCCTTCCCCCCTAGATATTTTCATCTATCCTTAAATCTTATCTTAGGTGAGGTTACCATAACGTAGTTCTAGAAAATGTATATATATTGAGCATATCATGTTCTCTATATATCAAAAGTTTCTCGCGAAAATTTCAACACCAGTTTGGAACTAAATATGCGGTTACTCTCTTGTTGTATCCCAATATCCCATTATTCACACGGTGTTTGAGGGCATCAAATTTCCCTGTAGACATACCTTATTCCAAGTAATGCCCCACTTGAGTGTTTTAGCTAAGTTGTGGGTACTCTTCCCGTATATTAGCTATGTTAATTGGCACTCTTCAAGGATCCTGACAGCAAGAATCCTCAACAAGATCCTAAGGAACTTGCTTCCATTATTTAATGATGGTCAAGGTCCCACGAGATTACTCTTCCATTCACTATGATAAACTTGATTTAATAGAGATAGGGTATATATAGATTACATTAATTCATTCTTATTTATGTTTTTGGTTGATAGGGTATATTAATATATATTAATAATTATTTTTATGTGTTTTTTGTTATTTTTGAAGTCTAAAAATATTAGAAAGAGATTCTCTTTGTTTGTGTTGAGAAATACTAAAAACAAAATTTATGTTTTTTCTATTCAATTAATCAAAATGCTATGAACATATTCTTTACAAATTATAGAAATGAATAATAATTAATGGTATTAATTATTTGGGTAGATATTTTCAAAACTAGATTCATAGGCCAAGTATAGATATGTGCTACAACAAGGTATTCTTTACAAATTGTACAAATGAAAAATAAATTTTAGTATTAACTCTTTAATTATATATTTCTAGAATAACTTTGGAGGTAATCAACTTTTTAAAAAAATCAAAAGTTGTAGATACTTTCATATTAATACCTTATAGCTTTTGATTGAAGTACATAGATCGTGTAATCAGTAGGATATAAATTAAAAATAAAATTCAAATGTCAAATGAGATCACTATGGATCTATTTGACAATAAAAAAGCTATAACGGCCAAAGCATATCAATAAAACCACAACTTTGCACTTGCACTTCATGCCATTCGTTACGAACATAAAGAGTAAACGATTTGATTTGATTTTTATATTTAAAGAAATGTAAAAATAAAACAATCATTTACCTCTCCATAATTTAATTTATATGATTGTAGGAAGTTCACATTAGAACAAAGAGACGGAGATGGAATATAAGCACCGTGCCCAAAGTTTTGTCCAAAACATTATAGAATTTGTAATAAAAATGCACTAGATCTATTTGCTTCCTCATTTGCTTATTTTTAATGGTTATCCAATGTTAAAAGGAAGTGATGTTCATCAACCAATTTTGTTGGACCACAACTTTTACAAATTGATTCATTGCAAGACTCCTTTCTTTTGAGGTTCAATTTGTATGCCAAGAGTAATTGTCTTCAAATTGACACTTCATTTAGTTGATTACCTTAGTTATGTTTGGAAATTAGTTTTAAATATATAAATTTATATTTACAACATTCTTATCCATGGGTGTAGATCACTTGGATATGGAGTGCATTGTTAAGGCACTCCTTGCAATGTTGCAGTTTAAGCATTTACTAACCCGATGTTATGCATTTGTGGCAACGTGGATGGTTGGAATGGAACATGTGTTAGTATGTGATCATTTTTGGGTTACTTTAATTACCAAGTGGATTTGTCTAATATAAAGAAAAGTCCCTTCTAAAAAAAATTTAATAAGAGAATGTGGATGGATACATCTTCATTTCACACCAAATTGTGATCTAAAAATTATGGTAAAATCTAGTGCACTACAACTCACAGCTCTGGGTTGATGTAAGAATTTTTGTTTTCAATGAGGGAATTAAACATTATCCCAAGTAGGGAAACAAAAATTAGGGAAAGTATTTCAAAGTTTTCATTTTATTATGGTGATCCAAGAAATGTTGAGTTTGACCAACTATTTAATGAATCTTACCTTAATGATATATAGAAACAAATAGTATAAAGTAATATACAAAAAGTGAAAACGCTTTCCAGAAATAAAATAAATAATAATTTGGGAAATTAAAATATTACATTTTATACGAAGTACCATATGTTTCATCATATTTAGAGAACACGCGGCGAAGAGATTGAGGTTTTTCTTTCCCTACCATAAGCATGATAAAGGATTTGAGACCTATCCACATTAAAGAAAATTTCAACTCAAAATGGGCCTCCTAAGGAAAATAATAAAATAATAGTTAAAATAATAAAATAATATTTATTAATTTTGGAGGAAGAAAAGAAAAAAATTATTTTTTTATTTGTATTTTCGACATATCTCTGTGTGTTTTTACTCAAATTTCAATCGAGAGAGCTCATTAGATGTGGAATTAAATTCCACATCCAACGAGTACCCACTCCGCATACTTTTGATATACCTTGCTACCCCAAAAACAAGAAATAATTGAAAAAAATGTGATGATGATGTCATCATCACATTTTTCAGGTGTTTCTTATTTTTGGGGTAGCGGGGTCCATCAAAAGTATGCGGAGTGGGTACTTGTTGGATGCGAAATTTAATTCTGCATCCAACGATATCTCCCGATCGAAATTTGAGTAAAAACACATAGAGATATGTCGAAAATACAGACAAAAAAAAAAAATTTATGATATCTATCCCAAGATTTATATTAAAAAATTGTTTAAGACCTACACAGTATTTCAAATTTATATCAATTTGATTGGCTAACACATGATGACATGGAATTTGAATTAAGGTTGAAAGGCCCATTTTGACTTGAAATTTCCTCTAATGAAATGCATAAAAAAATTACACCTATCCAAAATGCAGAAAAAGCTCAATGGCACCAATATCCATATTGTTCTTCAAAGACACCCTAGTGTGGGATTGTGAAGATATAGAGAATAGTTTGAGTTTTAGATGTCATTGGTGGTGATTGAGCTCAAGAATCCACATTAGGGCTTAACACCTTTATCTTTGGGTGACCATATTTTTTCCTTAAGGTCAATTCTCATTTCTCAAAGCCTACACCTTTCATATGTCACTCTAATGAAGAAAAATGGTCGTGGGATAGAGAACCCTTCTCGGTCATCTCCCAACATCTAATCATTTTTTATCCCAAGGCCTATTCCAACTTGGCCAGTGGACCGTGTGTTTGCAAAATACTCACATGTTTTGTCAATGTTCCATCGTTTGGATCACTGTGAAACTGTTGTCACAACTATGTGGTGGAAATTAATAATGAACTCTCATTTTTTCGTGAACAATAAGAAAAATTCAAGAATAATAACCTTATTTTTTAGATTTAAATGAACAAGTGAAAGGGGTGTTTTATGATTTTACTTTATTGTATTCCTCTACAATATCGATTTTTATTTAGTTTATTAGTTTTGGACACTTTATCATCATAAAAGTGATTTGATGCCATTATCGAAATAATAATGGTTGGAAAATGGAAAAGGTTGGAAAATTATACAAAGAATATATTCATCTTCAAAAATTAGTTTAAATTGTTGTCTTCATTTAAAAACTACACCTCAAGTAACATGTGTTATGCTTGGATAATGAGTTTTTTCACTTTTAGGGAAGCAAATTCCACCTTACTATTTGTAAGTCATGCTTAGTGATAGGAGTTTTGGCCAAAGGAACAGTATAGGCTCAATCCCTATGTGATTATTGCATCTAGCAATAAATATTATTGGATAGGAGACCTGCACCTATAAAGTGTGGGACGAATGTAGATATTGGGGTGCAGTGAGCACTAAAGAGAAAACACGCACTATGTGTCGTATTCATATACGCAAATTAACGCAAATATATATATATA
>LPNX010734138.1:13414-45217 GCA_001517045.1 Pseudotsuga menziesii
TTTTCCTAATCTTCCGTGTATTCTTGGACGATTGAAAAAAAATGGGTAGCATTTCTGCTTGCCCGATACACATTTCAAAATTAAACCGACAACATAAATGTTGCCGGTTGATAGAAATATTTATAAAAACTATAAATTTAATGTTTAAGCTTAACAAATTAAAATTAAAATTTTATAAAAAATTAAGGATTTGTCTCGGGTCTAGGGTTGATTAATTGTCTCCATGGTTCATATAGGTTCTATTTACTTGGTTTCTTATGGATTTTTTTCAATCCTCTGTGTATTCTCGAAGGATTGAAAAAATTTGGGCAACATTTCTACTTGCCTGACACACATTTCAAAATTAAACCGATAGTTTAAACGCTACCAGTTGACAAAATATATATAAAACAAAAAATTAAATTTTAAAGAAATAACAAATTTATATTACAATTTTATAAAAATATGGTAGCATTTCTTTTTGTTGGCACACATTTCAAACATATTTTAAAAAAAAAACTAACCTAAAAACATGTATAACAATGATTTTATTAAATTTTAACCTAAAATTTTGAAACTTAAAAAAAAAACGTAAAATTCGATTTAAATTTCAAAAAACTATTTGAGGATGTTACCTCTTTGCTCTGACATCGTGGTGAAAGGTAGGTTGTGGTTGGGTTGGTTGTGGCTTGCACTACAGCTTGGTCGAGGTTCGTGGGTTGTGTTGTAGCTCGGTTGAGGTACCTGTGTGGAGAAATGCCAAAAAGAGGCTGCGGCTCCCCGTGGCATTTTTAATAATTGTTTTTTGCATAGGGACCTCGATCGAGATCTTAACACATCAATCGAGGGTTTATTATACCCTAGATTGAGCTTCTGCTAAACCCTCGATCGAGGGTTTAACAGAAGCTCGATCGAGGGTTTAACAAAACCTCGATCGAGCGTTTGTTGAACCCTCAATTGAGGTGTTAAGACCTTGATCAAGGATTTAAAATTGCTCGATCGATGTACATTTTTGTGTTTTTGTCGAAAGCGCCTTGCCAAAAATTGTACGGCCAGCTCCATAGATGCACCCAGTTGCTTGAATATTTTCATGGTTGGATTAGAACAATAAGTTATATGATGTGTATATAAAATATTATAACAAAAGTAGGTGATCCACTTTAAATGAATGTGAAACTAAAGTAGATTGCAATGAAGTCAAGTCATTCTCTATTTATCAAAAATACAAGTTTGTTTTTCATGTCATTTCTTTAAGTAATTTCGTCGGGCCAACCAAACATTAATTTTGAACAAGTTAATTTATGTACAAATTAACTTGATTTTTTATCCAAAATAAAGACCAATCTCAAAAGCAATGACTAAGAATCATTCCTAGAAACTATAATCATATTATATATACATATTGTATCATATCCATTTATACACTTTCTTTTGGTATTTTTCCAGAGCCAAACATTCTTTCAGCACTCTGGATCCTTCGAGACTCCCCATGAAACCATTGGAATAGGTGACGGAAGGAGATATACTGAAGCCTAAAGATAGAGGCTCACAGAGAGATGAAGATACCACTGGAAGTACACAACAAGATATTGGTTTTAAACAAGTCAATGGGTATATATTATTTTCATATCCTTACTTATGATGTAATTACTAAAGGTATGATCACTTGATTAATTTGTAGAAATAATCCAACTAACAAATGATATTAGTTTAAAGAATATGTGTATGGAATTGCTTTGTAGAGATATAGTTGCACAATATCCCTTCAAGAGTTGGGACAATGTTGTCCAACAAAATTTTTAAGGTTATTTGACATTATTCAAATGCCTATCCTTTTACTTTCAATTATTGGCTAAGAACATTATATGCTCTAAGTCAATTATGGCTCATTTAACACACACATTTACTGGAAAAAAAAATCAAAATTCCATTTAAATTTCATTCACCTTTCTATGCGATCTAGTTTGGAATTCTTTAGTTCATGGTTTATCTCTTAAAGGAATTTCAACATGATAAAAATGAATAATGTTTAAAATATTTATGACCTCGCACTTTTACTCTAAAAAAATTTCAAAATTTCATAAAAATTGTATTTAGCTTTCAGTTCGATTTAGTTTGGAATTGTTTAATTCATGGTTTTTCTTCTTAAAAGGATTTTAACATGATCAGAAGAGATAATGTTTAAATTATTTATGAACTCTCATAACCCTAACACATAATGTGAATTCGACTGAATTCGGGCAAGTCATTTTTCACTTGCTTTTAGTCACGACACTTCTAATTTTTTTGGTTGTTGTCCAGACTTCCATTTTGGGTTGCTGCCATGGTGAGGAAGCACACAGATCTTTGAAACTCATGCTACAATGAGATGAGTGTATATTTTTTTCATAGATCCCATGTGTTATGTTTAGCTCCTCAATTCCTCGAAATATGTTCCTCCAAGAAAATGTATAAATAAATTGAAAGATGGTCTTAAATTATCTATTAAAACCAAGCAAATTCTATATAACCATCAAACATATATGAAGTTGTATTTTTTTAACTAAATGGTAGAACAAATCGAGATCAAAGAAAAATTACAACTACCTGAGCATCGTTCAAAATCATTATTGAGAAAAAAAGGAAGAACAAGAGGTCGTAAAACCTTGCATGGAGAAAACCCTCAAAGTGCTCCTACTCAGGGACAAAGCACATCAAGTGAAAACTCAACATGTTGAATTTGATGGGGATTTGACTGTGTATCATTTATCTGTGGATGTACTCTTATAGTGGGCCTTTGCACGATTAAGAGTGAATCATAAAACTAAAGGGAAAAACATCAAATTTTCATTCTTTAAATGAGTCTCCAGTTCCCAACAATCACAACACTTATGAGTCACACATAAGTTTCTGGGTCTCGAAACAGACCTCAATTGAAAGGACTAACCAATGACTGGCGGGGCACAACATAGGGTGGGTGCATGGACAAATAATAATATGATATGAAACAATGAAACTTTATAAGAAAAATTACAACATAATCTCCCATATACAATCTTATTAAGATAAAACAAAACAAATTTGCTGTTTTTATGAATAAGATAGAGTAAACAATAAATAATCTTGACAAAAATACCTGAATCAATTGTTATGAAAGTTGAACCAACCAATGCACACCAAGTTAAAAATGATCTCACAAGTCACGAGTTCTCCTGGACACTGAAATGTAGAGTTTGAATTGTAGAGTTTCTACTTTGAAGATGAAAAGAAAATGTATGGAGATACCTTTAAATAGATTTCAGGATTGTAGATTCATATCCCTGATATGTAGACTCTAGAGGTTGAAGCAATCGAAACAAGTTAACATTAATTAGTTCAGGGCTCTATGAAAGGTGATCAGTGACAACATGAATGGACCAACAAAATTTATTATCATTATTTAATGTTTGATCAGAAGTCAAGACTCTTGGGGCAGATCTAATCCCATCGGTAGGTTGTCTAACATTTATTAGCAATTTAGTCGTGGAAATAATAATTCAATGCAATCTCAAGCAGGGAAGGACCAGTGGAAAACAAGGACTGGTAAATTGTAATAAATTGTTGTGATTTGTTAGGATTCAATAACCCGACCTTCTGAACCCTCTGTGGTATGTGCAGAATATCTTGTGTGAGATTGAAAATCATGGTTGTTGAAGCATTAGTCGTATATTTTTTATTTCCATCAGTCATGATATGATCCGTTCACTGGGTGCATGCAGGTGCAAATCTAGATTTGATATTGACGGGTAATTAAAAAGGTCACCCTTCTTTTGAAATATTGAAGTTTCAGCATACCTTCTTCCTGAACGGGTAAATTCAAGATTAAATTTTTTTTTATGGGTGTTTTTTTCGAAACACTTCTAGGATGGGCTAAAACCCTTGGGAAGGGCCAGGACGGGTTCAATTTTGAATGTTGCATAGGGGTCAATGCTGTTAATGTGCATATATCTTACGATCACCGTAATCGTACTTGCAAGAAACTTAAATTCGTTCTTACGATGCCAGTACACAATGTGACAAGTTGCAATGGTTTCAATGTGTGTCGGTATTCCAATTCATTTAGTCGAACTTGTGACACATATAGTATCCCTTCAAATTTAATAGAGCCTGGCTCTTGGAGGATGATTTCTCCTTTCTAGTTAATTTGTCTTGGATGGCTCCTCTATCCTCAGGTACTCTTACACATTTGGACTCTTTCTTTATTAAGTTGGGCAGGATTAAGGGAACTGTGAAAAGGGTGAAAGGAAACAATTGGTATTAGATTTAAACTCTGATATTGCTGATATATTACAGTTGGATTCGAACGAAAAATATGACAAGCTTAAATCCCTCCAAGTGAGAAAAGGTAAGTATTAGGCGCATGAAATTACCTCACTGAGACTTAAGAGGAGAAGGCTTTGGTTAAAAGAGGGGGATGCTAATGCTAAGTTTTTTCAGTCCTTTTCTTCTACTAGAAGGAATACCAGTGCTATCTAGTCCCTGAATGATAGTTTAGGGAATGTGGTATCAGAAGATGCTCCTCTAAAATAGCTCGAAAAACTGCATTTTTTTGAACTCTTTCAAGATGATGGGTCTTCTAATATTTTGGATCAAATTAAGGTGATTAGGCTCTTCCCTAAGTTGGCTGAGAAAGAGGATGAAGACCGTTTCCTTGAGCCTATAACCCTTCATGAAGTGGAAGTTGTTCTTAAAGGATTCAAGAAAGACAAAAATACAGGCCCGAATGGATGGCCAGTTGAGTTCTTCTTAGATTTTTTTAATCTTGTTGGGAAGGATCTTGTCCTGGCTGCAGAACAAGCTAGAACTGATGGGAAAGTTCCTGGTGCACCTAATTCCACCTTCTTGACTTTGATCCCTAAATGTGAAAAGCCTACTACCTTTGTTGATTTTCGACCTATCTCATTGTGTAACCTTGTGTACAAGGTCATATCCAAGATTGCTACTCTTCGTTTGAAACCCCTTCTGAACAGAACCAATTCTGCTCAACAATTTGGATTTCTTAAGGATCGGTAGATTACTGAGCATGAGGGTATCACTCAAGAAGTTCTCCACTCGATAAAAACCAAGAATTCTAATGGGATGGTCTTAAAACTTGACTTGGTTAAGGATTTTGATAGGGTCAACTGGACCTTTCTGAGATTACTGCTCCTTCACATTGGCTTTCCTCTAATTGGTGTGAACTATATTATGGACTGTGTAACAAATGCCTACTACGTTGTTTAAATCAATGGAACACCCTCTGATTTTTTCATCGCTTCAAGAGGTATTAGGAAAGGATGTCCCTTATCCCCCCTTCTCTTCATCCTTGTGATTGAGAGCCTCAGTAGGATTATTCTAGATGCCCAGCTCAATGGAAGGATAAAAGGTTTTCAGTTCTCTCATGGTATATCTATTACTCACTTGCTTTTTGTGGATGATGTGCTTTTATTTGGTATTGCTACTTTTAATGAATGGTATGCTTTTAAAGAAGCAATTGATATGTTTTGCTCAGCTTCTGGTATGGATGTTAGTGTGGAAAAGTCTTCCTTCCTTTTTCAGGATGTGGATGTTGGTACTTGGTGCCAAATTGCACAGTTTCTCCCCTACGGAATGGATCCCATACATATGGGTTTTAAGTACTTGGGGTTTTGCCTTAAACCCTTGGGATATCGTTATTCTGATTGGAATTGGATGGTGGAAAGGTTTGAAATTAGGATTAAGATATGGTCTTATAGGTTGCTATCCCTGGGAGGCAGAGTTGTACTCATCAATTCAATCTTGTCTAGTATTGTTGTATACTTGTTTGCTCTGGCCAGATGCCCTCAATATATCCTGAAACAACTGAGGCAAGTTATCACATCCTTTCTGTGGGGGAGTGTTGAGGGTCATCTGAAATACCATCTTGCTTCATGGGATTTGATATCGATCCCTATCGAATATGGGGGTTGGGGTATCAAGAACCTGGAATGCTTTGGGATCTCACTTTGTCTAAAGATTTTTTGGGTGCTTCTTAATGGTAAGGGTATTTGGAACAAGATCGTCACATTTAAGTACATCAAAAATATCCCCTTGGTGCATTGGATCAGAGCCTAGAACTTCATTACCAGTGGTTCCTCATACTTCTGGAATAGTTTTATAAGAATCTTATTGTGGATCACTAGTCAGCTTGGTTGGAAGGTATTCTTTTGTAAAGGTTCTATCTCATGGCAGCATTATATTGGGAGAACATGAGCATTCTCTGTTGTGGTTGATTGATAAAAAGATTGGCATGGTATCAGAAAAAAAAACCTATAAACTTATTGTTTCTGAGTATTTGCATCCGATTAGTGATGATATTTTCCCAAAGATCTGGGGTTACAAAATTCCGCAGAAACTGAAATGTTTCATTTGGTTGGTTGTTAAGAACAAAATCAACACTTGGGACAACCTGATAAAGAGGGGTTGGGTTGGACCAAATTGATGTTGTCTCTATAATTTGGATGAGGAATCGGTTGAACACATATTTGTTTGTTGATCTTTCATGAAGAAGGTCTTTCATGGTCTGGAGATTTCATTTGGTAAACCTTTTTAGTGGCATGCCTCATCACTGTCGGCAAATATGTCTAGTTGGGTCACTTTGGGTGGAAAGTACTTATATCTGACTTTCTTTTGTATGTGGAATATCTGGATATGCAGAAACATATCCATTATTGAAGATTTGCTTCCCTCTCTTCCTAGAATTTGTCATGGGATCATGACTAATTTTGCTTCTCATCAGGTGCCTCAAGTTATTAGAAACAAGATCAGGCTCATTGGTGCCCCCCACCTAAAAATTATCCTTTGGTTTTTTTTGATGGAGCTGTGGCAGATTCTCTGGGGGGGTGCTGGTGTCTATATTTGGTTAAATGAGCAGCACTCTCTCTCTCTCTATCAAATTAGGCTACATGCGTAGAACTAACACTAGAGCGGAGCTTTTGGCACTTTGGGCATCATTATGCATGGCCAAAGATATTGGGTTACCATACCTTCATATCTTTGGTGATTCCTCGGTGATTATAAACTGGGCTAGGAATGAATCCACTCTCTCCATGGTGAACTTAGAGGCCTAGTGTTTAAATATCAGACAAATCATATTTGGTTTCACCTTTATGGATTTCAGTCATGTCTTTTGGGGAACATAATCAGAGGGCAGACACACTATCCAAAGAAGGGCTAGTATGGTTGTTGGCCATATTTCCTTCACTGAAACATGTGAGGATGAAGTTTTTGGGGAGGTTTGACTCCAGATATTTTAAAGAGCACTGCTCTGGTTCTTAGACTATTGTCTCTTGACTCTTGATTTGTGAAATTTTAATGGTTGAGCCGATCTGTATTTGTCTCTGGCTTTAGAATGTTACAAGCCCTGACTTGGATATTGTGTCTGGGTTCTTATTATCTTCTGTAAGGACATATGAGTGTATGCCGACTGATCATTTATGAGAGGTATTTTTTGTATATGCTGCCCAATTTCTGGTTGCTGAGCTCTATGGTAATGATCCCCCCTTGTTTTTATTGCTGGATGTTACGAAATCCTTAGTCTTGGACTGTTGTAACCTGTTGATGTACAAAGTTCCTTTGATTCAATGAATAGCAAGCAATGCCTTTTTTCGTCTGAAAAAAGGTTTAGTAGTTCCATTATAAGTCAGTAGGTCATTTCTATCAAGTGTACATGTGATGGATCCAATGTCTTAGTTACAACGAACATTTTTTGGTTTTACAATCACCCTCATCGCACGTGTGACACATTTTCATATGATAGGTGACAAACTTGCAACAAAAACATCATGAACCTTTGTCGAAAGTCCAATAACCCTTAAAAATATATATATAATCTTGTACACTATTAAATGTAGAATAATGAAGTTTCGATGGCAATGTTGGTTCAATTCATGATGCGAATAATAAATATACTATAGGAAGGCCTAGATATATCAAATTCTTTTTCAAGCATGAGTTGTGTCAATTCTATTCTTACTTCATAGGAGCCATGAATTTTCTATGTCATTTATTTTCTTACTTAATAAAATCCATGAATTTTCCCAAGCAATAAGATCTCTTAGAATGCAAATTTTTAGACTTGAGAACTGTAGTTTACAATCAATATGGGTCATTTCTAGGGCACTTCCCTCACCCACATTCATGTGGACGATAGTGCAGAAAATATCACATGTTCATAAAACATAAGTTTAAGAAGCTTAAGAAGCTTCATGCAGGGGAAAACTTAAAGGAACATGCTCTACAAAAAAAAAATGAAAAGTAATAATCATACTCTTGATATGTGGCCAAATGGTAAATCAAAGTTGTTATCTTATCCAACACCTAGGTTCAAGCACCATTGGTGTGTGGTGAGTTTAGTTTTTTTGGGTGGGTTTTATGTAGGAAAGACATCAACAACACACAAAATAAGATAAAGGATAAACCATCACAGACTACCGTCTCATTCTTAAAAAATATTTGTGCCCAATATGATATGTAGAATCTATATACATGAACACAAGTTCATGGATGATTTATTCACCTTTTATCACAACATGCAAAATAAAAGTGAATGAATTTGTATAGTAAACATTTCATAATAATTTGCAATGTCGTAGACTAAATACTTAGGGGGATATGTAATGTCTCCCGAGATATCAAAGGGTTTGAGAGACATATAGTTAGTTCTCTAAGGATAATTAGATAATTTTAGAACATTGGATTAGTTAAACAAATATTAAATTTCATTTTTCAATATTTAATCATGACAAAGTTCCTTTAATTACCAATAAATTAAAATAAATTCAATAACTATTCCAACATGTGATCCAAGGGATGGGAAGGATTAATAATAAATCCTAGCAATATCACATATCCATTCCAATCCAATTCAGACATAAATTCCACCTCTAAAAGCCTCTTACTGTTAACAATACTTAATATAATTTAATTTGTTTATCACTTTACCACACTTTATCAATTCCAATGGATAATAAACACCTAATAACATGTAAATAAGGCCTAATTACCATTTTCTAATTAATTAAACATAGTAATTATAAAAATGATTCCACAGTAACTAGTTAAATAGTTTTCAATAGTGACATCTAGTCTTGCACAAATTCCAAATGCAACCATGCAAATAAACCAAAAAGTGAACATATAGCCATTATACACCTATTTAATCATGCACACACAGTGAAATAAATTAATTTTTTCAGATCCAATCTGAGTACATAAATGAAGAATGTTTAAAGTTCAATCAATACAACTAGTTAATAAACACTGCAAGGAATTCAATCAAACCAATCATACTGAGTTCTGAGACACATAGAGGTGAAGGTACACACATGTAAAATAAAATTCTACAACACAATTAAACTACCAAGAACAAAGATTATGTATGTACATTCATATTTTACCAAAAACAAAGATTCAAATCCAAAAACTATTTACCAATTTCACCGGAATGTACCTAGTTTCCAATTTAATTTTCTGAATTCCAAATAAAGAGAAAAATATGACTATTGTATCTCATGGAAAGTGTATCAGGGGTCGCTTACATTCATATTGATGTATATTTCCACACATATATGTTCCATTGAAAAACTCACAAAACTAGTTAATTCTACTCATTTGAATTGACTAATAAATCTAGGAATCGCTAGAATAATTAAATCCACACCTTATAGAATAATTAAAATAAATTACAAATATAAATAATATTTTTTATCAGACATATAATATTTATATATTATTATAACATTTTTTCAAACACTCCATATGCAAAGTCACAAATCTACTCGAAACAATTCCATTGAAGGAGCTAGAAATTGGAAATTGATATGGTATTTCGGTAGTTCCCCAACACTACCAAGAATATTTATCCTCACATTCACACACACATTTAAATATTATTTATCATAAATAATCATAAAATGAACACTTAGGAATTTTTACAAACATTTAATGTGTCAAGTCTCCAAACTATGCCAAAGAGTTCGATTGAAGAACTAGTTTTCGAATAAAAGGTAGAAGCATCAAAGAGAAGCGTCTTAAAAAATTCTGAGGTTAATGTACCATAAATATATACATTATATAATGGAAAGGGGAAGAAACATCATTTTTGTAGCAGAGGTACCAAATAATTATTTCCTTAAACAATTTGTGCACAAAATCCCAAAAACTAGTTTCCAATTCCTTCATAAAATTTTCTTGCATAAATAGATTGAATTCCATGAGAAAATTCTACCAAAAATAGCTCATGCATTTCATAAAAAATTTCATGTGAATCAATAAATAAACAGATAAGATCCAAGTAAATTCAATAAACACAAGATAAATCACTTATCTTATCAATGCACAACTGGCATCATCCATGCCACGTTCCACCCAACCTTTGACACTGCTAAGCCAAATATCACTTTGAAAGGACACCCACAATATGAGGCCATAGATACACAATAGAGGTGCACTCAAGAATAGATCAAGTATCAGTTTGAGAATAAAAGACTATTACTCACCACATACTTACTCTTTCACCCCACTTCTAGGTGCAATGCTAATCCAAACCTCCTAGGCCATTTGGATATTGTCATTCACCATAAGGATTTATGTGCAGGTCTAGGACAACCAAGTCGTGGACACAAAGGAACTACACTGGAGTTTTTTGGGCTTACTGAAAACACCATACAATATAACAATGATTCAAGCACAGTGTTCATTCACATAGCATATCATTCATGGTTTCCCAAGGTCAGAAGCTTACCAAGCTCTCACCATCAAAGGTATGAACAATGATAATATAAAACCATCCAAAACAACAAAAAAGAACAACCCTAAACCAAAGAAATCAAACATGGATTTATATACCAAATAAGGTAATTCTAACTCAATGGGATCAAACCAAACAAGGGTAAACCAACTTGAGTCAATCCACGGGGGGTAATTGAACCAAAAGAGGTTAACTCTAATGCAACCCAATCAATTTGAATTTCAAGGAGAGTGATTCCAAGCCACTCCATGGAACTCACATTCATGTGTGGACCACAGGGGGGTCAATTGATAGGAAATATCCTATCACGTCCATTCATATTGGGGAAAAAAATATGATACCTAAATGAGAAAATATATTTCCCTATATTAAGGGGCCAAGGGGGATTAATTATGTTATATGGTAATACAAATATTTAAGGTATATTTTATTACATTTTGTGTAGAAGCATTGGAGGGGAGGTTGAGGGAAAATTATGGGACAAGGGCACTAGGTATTGAGTTTGATGGATAAGGTATACTTAATCAGGATATAGGATTGTTGATGTTGGTGCCCTATTAAAGGGTTTTCATGTTGCTCATTTGCTTGGTTGGTTAATGGATCTTCAAATTGCTAATGGAATTGAGGTAATCAAGGATTAGGTTTTTTATAATTTATGCAATTGCTATCAATTGGAAGTGTAGTTTAGGTGCATATTTCATGTCCATAAATCATGTTTTTCTATGCATTTCAATGTATCTTTCCTTCTCGAGTCCAATTGATTTTTTCTATAGAAAATTCCTTTTGTGTGATCTCTAAGATAATCCCATCCACTAGAGAGAAGCTAGGTTTGTGCATTGTGACCTTGTCCCTTTCCAATCTTCCTAAAGAAAGCCTCATGCAAGCCTTGGTTGACCCCGTTTTCTCATTGTATAAAACACTAGTCTCCAATTCCTTCATGACTCTTATATTTTACAAAAACTAAAAACTTTTTTTTTCTAAAGTTACTCTTGATTTTCACCATGTACTCCATTGTTAAACTCTAGTAATCCTAGCATAGGGACTTCGTCTTTGAGCTAGAGAAGAGATAACATAAAGAGAAAAAAACTGTTAGTTGTGGTGGTAATGGCCTTACCCTTCGCTATCCATAAGCTATTGTTGATTTTAAGAATTCAATCTTAAGATGTTAGTTCGTGTGCTAACATGGAATAACAAGCATCTCTAAATTGATGGACATATTCTTGATGGTAGAAAAATTGGTGGAGGAGGTTTAACGATACAACTATTGGCTAGGAAACAATGTCTTATATGATCATATACTTATTCTTATACAACTAGAGAAGGAGGATAGAAAAACTCCATTTTCTTTTAAATCTAATCATGATTGGTTGGACAAGGAATATTTTAGACTTTTTATTACAAAAACTAGAAATTTTATGATCCTTGTTGACGAGATTTAGTTATGCTTCAATTTGCTCCCAATATCAAACAAGTTAAGAAGTTAGTTGTAGGGATCACAAAGATGAAAAAGAATTAAAACCAAGTAGACATTAAAAAGGTAGAGGAAACATAACCACCCTTTTTGAAAATAATGTCAGACGGTCTTCCACTAGATTTAAAGACAGTAGAGGATAAAAAAGGGGGTAGAGTGGAGGCTCAAAAGTAGATCCATATGGTTGGAAGAGGGGCTTATTAACACTAAGTTCTTTCATAATTATGACAATTTTAAGAAATATGTAAATACAATTTAGTTAGTTGATCTTTCTGATGGATCAAAGGAAAAATAATTTGAAGAGATTGTAAAAGCTAACAAGGTTCATTTTCTAGATATTTTCTAAGATCCAATGTCTCCAAACATAGAAGAATTATGAAGGTGGTCAAGATTTTCCTTAGAAATTTTCACCAAGGTGTGAATGTGAATGAGAGCATAGAGGATTCTCCAAACATGTTTATTATAATCTTGTGTTTATTTATTCATGTAAATATAATAGTTAGGATGATATCTTAAGTATTAATTTAATGCCTTAGATGGGATGTAAAATAATGAAAACTTTGTAAAGTTATCACTTTAGTAGTCCAAGAACTATGTTGCATGGATAATTAAAATCAAAAGTAAAAATATTAGTCCATGGTGATGGACTCAAGTCCATCTAAACATATTGGTGTTAATGCTTTATAATCTGGACTCAATCCTTGGAATTGTGCACAAAAGTTATCACACTATATTGTAACAGTTTCGTTCTACATAATAATAAGTATAGCATAGGATGTATTACAATATAATATAAGTTAAAATATCCAACCATTCTATGAATGCAAGGGGTGGCATGCAATTCCAAAGTCACCAGTTTACATTAAAGTTGGATTTGATTTGTCAACTACTCAATACACTTAAAGTTCTAGCCCTAAGATCGATGACTAAGATGCAACCAACACATGAATTAAAGTACAACTCTAATAGTAGTGTCTATGGCTCTTAAATTACGAAAATGGGAAATGCACGCCATCCCATATGGGTTAACATTAAGGGCCCTTTTCTTATGCAAAAGCATGAATGCTTTCCATGTGAGTATTGTTTCCAAATGATTCTCTAGGACTTTTATTTGAACCATGAATCTTTCCATAATAAGCATTGACATTGCTTAAAGATGATGCCTAAAGCCTCATAGATTTTCCACCTACTAAAGTTAGTTACTTAACCAATGCCTCAATGCTATACCAAATAGTAGGTTCAATTCCAGTATATCAACGTCATTCATTCGAGTTTTGTCTTGGGTATTGATATCTAACCAGAGAGTTGATAAGAGTACTTCCACAAGTTTCTTGTGAATCGCCTTTCCAAGGAAAGCCATATGTATGGTAGTTCTTCCTTCCTTGTTCTTGTAATTGACCTTGTAATTGACAATGATGGAAAAATTTTGGTTCTATACGAGACTAAATGTATGACAAGATCTAGTTTCTCCTTAAGAATCCTCAAACTAGTAGATGATTCCTTCTAGCTCCTTTTTCATGTAATCTCTATATGAAACTGTGGACTTTGGTAATTGCGTCCATGCCTGCAGGTGCTCTCCTCACCAGTGCTCTAAGATGCACATCTAGTGCATTTGGTGTAGGTTTTCTTGGGGATAAAAGGTAAAATACCCACGATTTTATTTACGAGCATTGTTGGTCTTCTCTCCTTCTCCTAGTTTTCCATTAACAATGTTTTTTTTCATACCAAATGGCTTTTCAATCTTGTGCGAAAAAAATAAAAACGACAATGGTACATGGTTTATGTGACGTATAATGTAAACGTTGATTTCATTTCAACTTCATTTCAACGTGAGGAGGTGAACATTTTGCAAACGTCTCTTAAGCAATGTTTGTCAAAGGGAAACCCAAAATTTCGACAATTTGTTTTTCATGTTCTACTTCATTTTGATGTATGAAGTGAATTTTTTTTTTAGAATGTTGGTGGAAATGTCAATTTTGGGGTCCTTATGTAGTTGTGGACATACTGCATCAAAGAACTTAGATTACAAAGAAGCATGCTCCTTAACTCGGAAAGCTTAGGGTCTCGCTTGATCCCCTATGCTCATACAGGTAGACAATGTTGATTCCCCCCCTAAAATGGCTAGTTATGATACTTGGATGGTTGTTTGAAGCATTCGAGGAATGATAGTACAAAACCCCAAGGTTGATATATCATACGGTGTGGCTCAAATTTCACAGGCACCGCTTGTAACATACCCACATTAATAGCCCATTTATTTTTTTGAAATAAATGTGAATCATGGCCTAACATTTATTTTTTTTGTGGTATATAATTATTAGATAATAATGTTGTAACTATTATTTTAATGTCCTAGACAAAATATATTTGTTTTATTGATTAACTAGCTCTAATCTCATTGCAAGGAGCATTATATTCATGAACATTATAAAAGATTTCTAAAGCTTTTATTGTAAACTCCAAAATCTTATATATATAACTTTTTTGCAACTTCATTGTTTAAAGATATTAAACCCCTACATACTACAAAACTATTGTAAAAGAAAACTATATATATATATATATATATATATATATATATATATATATATATCTTTGCAACTTCATTGTTTAAAGATATTANTCTTTGCAACTTCATTGTTTAAAGATATTAAACCCCTTGCATACTACAAACTATTGTAAAAAAAAACAATAATATGAAATATGAAATCCTACTTCCAAGGATATCTAATATCCATTAACAACGAGTAATATCCATTAACAACGAGTAAATTATAGTTATGAATTGATAATCACAACCATTATACATACTACCAAACTATTGTACAAGAAAACAGTAATATTAAATATGAAGGCCTACTCCCAAGGATATCCAATATCCATTAAAAAAGAGTAAATTATAGTAATGAATTGATAATCCAAACTATTATATTAGTATTACACAACGTTCACATAATAGGATTAGTACTCATTATTTTAATAGGATTAGAAAGGGTAACCTATGGTTATGGATTGATTATCCAAAGCATTATATTAATATTAAACATCGTTCACATAATAGGATTAGTACTCATTATTTTCAACGTTATATAATTTAATAAATAAAAATATACACCATTATAATTTAACGCATATTGTTTGGGTCGTGTCATAGTTAATATTTGGTATACGATCCAACTACTAAAATTAATGCCAAGTCTTGGGCTTTGAACAAAACACATACGGAATTTAATCTAGTCCTAAGTTGTCGACTGCATAAGCTTCTTGGAATTCTCAACTAAGATCGACGGCAAGAATTGAGGGACTGCCTAACTCATAGTATTCACTCAGTTTACAAAGCCAGCTAGCGCTTTCAAAGGGGTGGGTGGGTTGCACGCCATTTCTTATGGTTTTATGGATAATTTGGTTTACTCTTGCAACTGGTTGTCCGATCGGTGCAAATGGTCTCGTAAAAAGTTTACTCCTTAAACTTCTATCCGCTTCGATATCTAAAGAATGACTATTTTTAATGAACCCTGTAACTTGCTTTCCTATTATATATATAAACTGTACAACTTGCTTTCCTCTTATATATATAAATGGAGTTCACTAGTGAACCGACGATATGCACCGATCGGACGACCGACCGCGTCGGTCACACGCGGCCGGTCGTCTGATCGGTGCATATCGTCGGGCAAATAGGCTATTACTATATAAATACATAAAATGGCATCATTTTCCATTTAATTTACTTTATTAACTTTCTGTTAAACTTCTTTTTGTTTATTATTTTATTTTCCTTATATTTTTTTAAATAATTATGGTAACAGTTACTCACATACTGTATCCATCTCTAAAAGTTATATTCCACAAATCCGCTGATAATATCATATCATACACTATATTAGTTCCTCATAAGCTAAATCCGGTGATAATATCATATCATACACTATATTAGTGCCTCATAAGCTATATTATTTCCTATGAGGAAAGTTACCTTGCCTTTTTATTTATTTATAAATGTTCTTTAAAAGTTTCTATTATGTATTTATGATGATGGGTATTAATAGATTTTATTAGAAGAATATACGATGAGATGTTTAGATAGAGAAGCCATTAATACATATTATTTGTAAATACATTATAGAAACGTATAAAACATAGAAAAAAATAAAGGCATAGGTTGGTTTCTTTCTTTCTTATATATATATAGGAAATGGTTAAATTGATGAAACTTTGTAACATATATAATAAAGTATTAGTTTTTAGTTCGAGGTTAAATATCCTTGAAAGAGATAATGTGTGGTGGGTTGAGGTATTGTTCATTTTGAGCACATTAAGCATTAATGAAGGCATAAGGTCCTTGATTCCACCCTTCAACCAATGTAGTGATCTTTAATATATATGTCTATGGTGGACAATACCTCCTAACAATGCTCATAGTTTGAATGGGATGCCACATATCCCATTTAGAGATCATGTCTTATACTTTGAGGCCTCATCTATGTCCCTTGAGCATAAGGATCATTGTCCATAGCCTTAGGCCCTTGATTTCTTCCCTTGACCAGTGTCAAGGAGACAAAATTGATACGTTCTCGTCACTTCCTATCAAACATATCTTAGTAGAATGCTTATATAAATTAGGTGATACATCTATGGTCATGAGTGGTGGTTTGAGGCCTTCTATATAGGACTCAAACCTCACGAGAATTATTCAAGACCTTAGGCCCTTAATTTAACCCCCCAGATCAACGTTAAGGCCTTAATATTGGTCCATGCTAGGCCATTCCTCCTAACAATGATAACATTCCTAGTCAAAATCTAAGGCTCCACACATAGGTTTTGTGTAGTCGTTTGAGACCTTTTTTAAAGTCACGAATTCAAAGAAGGCCAATTTAGGTACCAAATCACTTGGTCATTTCATGGCCATTATCAATCCCAAATATTGTTATGTGACATGCAATACATCCTAACAATAACCACATTCCTAGTAGTAGACCAAATATTCCTTCTTGTAGTCATGTGTGTAATTTTGAAGCTTCTTCATTCAAGGCCTTTTAAGGCCCTTGATTTCATTCCCTTATTATATTTGTCTTTGGTATACAATACATAATTGTGACACTCATATTTCCATGTAGGGATGACAAATCCCTTATAAAGATCATGAGTCATGCTTGGATTAATCATTCATCTGCACTAGCATCAAACATGAAAGTATTAAGTTATCACTCATAAATGTCACTATTACATTAGTATTCAAGTTCAAATAAGAAAAGTTTAATTTTAAACATTTCTAACTTACTAAAGTAATATTAAAAACAATATTCAAATCACGATTCATTGAGAAAGTAAGAACTTAGAATTGGAACGTATTTGGCGTGGCATAGCTTTGTAAACTTGTATGGATTTGGTCTAGTTATTTTCTAGATTTGGTATAAACTCTCATATTAAGTATAATATATTCAATAGTTCTGTGTTATTGTTACTTACTTTTCTTTGGTAAATATGTATGCTTTCATCTTCTTAATGATTGCAGTTTTATTTTAGGTAGGTTTGGATTCATCCTGCTAGTTAACACATTTCTCAGTTGTTCTGCTCTCAAGTCTTATACTGTCAAGTTTCCTATTACTGGTAATTAGTACCTATTTTTCATTTAGCAAATTGTTGTTATAGTTTGTCACTTATTAGTCAATGGCCTCATTTCATGATTTGCATGTTTGTTTTGCACGCTGCCTTGTTACCTAGAGCTTCGGCTAAGTGGAGGTGGCAAATTCCTTTTGGAAAAGGTACATCGAGTTCCCTTTGTGTCCATGGCACTAATTTTTCTTTGTGTCCATTGTAATTATTATATAGTTAATTATTGTATTTATTATGTTTAGAAAAATATACATTTGTATCATCATAATAGTCTTCATGGTTGAATGCAAACACATCCCTGTACTACAAGAAAAAATACCTTTGAACCTCACATAAGATTTGTTTTGTAAGCAAGTACCCACAGAGTTTCAAACCGATGACCTTACACAAGGAGTATCTTAACAATAGACTCATTCAATGTTTATTCTACGTCCTGTGGACAATACACCCATTCAATGTTTATTCTACGTCGTGTGGGATTAACCTCACATAAGATTGTTTATTTTAAAATATTTAATTTAAAATAATATTTTTATAGTATTATAATTATGTTTATATTTTTTTATTAACTTTATTTTATACTAGAATATTTAATTTCAAATTATTTTTTTAATAATATTATCATTATGTTTTTTATTTTTTTAATTAATTTCATTAAATAGTTTCTAAATTAAAATATTTATATTATTACAATAATTATATCAAAAATTTTGAATATTCAGATGTTTAATATATATATATATATATTTTTGTTGACAGAAACGGGTAGGTTTTATATTAATAAAACAATGGCATGGCCACCAAAGAGTTTACAGCTCCAAAAAACAGAGAACACCAGACAGTCATTCAAACTGTTAAATACAGATGCCTGTGACTTAGCAAAACCAGGACTTTTAGGTTGATAGAAAAAAGAGATAGGTAAAGACAAAAACTAGACTGGAATTAACGATGTTTGGCTGCTGCCCCAGAGAACGGAGTGGAATCTTGGTGAATCATTCCATGGCCTGAGTTCGCTGCCTCCTGAAGCTTTGTCATGATGCTTTCCAGGCTCCGCACTCTAAGATTCAGGTTCTCCAAAGAGGTCGTGACCTTCTCATCCAGAGTCCTCAGAGCTGCCAATAGGTCTGAACGTATGCGCCCCATATCTTCATCTACTCGATCGAGGCGTCGCCCTCCCAACTCATCAATTTGTTGCAGAAAGTGCCCTTGACGTCTTACTCGCCGCCTTAAAACCTTAACTTCAACTTCCAGTTCCACCAAAGGGTCTGAGGAGGAGGCTGCAGAGCTGCTTGAATTCGCCATATCCGCCCTGATTAGCAGGCTGAGAACCACATACAACACACCTAGAAGCGAAAAGCTTCTCCACCCGACAGAGTGAACCGACACCTTCAGATCAACAAGAGCTCTAATTCTTGCTATGGGATGAAGATGAGAACAATTGACAAGCTCGAATGCATTTTCATGACAAAGATTGAACATTAGAACCCAGAATTTGGAGCATGCCGGAGGGCTTTTCGTCAGCATTCGAAGGACACCAATTGCTAGGCACGTTCTTTGCATTGAAGAACCGATCATAACGCCAGAAGGGGAAACCTTTTGAGGTTCAGGAATCTGGGGGCCATCATAGCATAACGAGGTTACAGCTAACCAATACGTCTTATCGACCGTTAAATCCATATTAACTTGAGCAGAGATGGGAGGTTCCAGACGCCCGCATGAAATGCTATGATTGCAAACTAAATCCTTAATCAGGCCCTTTGGATTTTGGAAAATCTTGTTGCATAATCCCACCTGCTCTGTGGTACAAAAGGTGGTATGATCCATCATCAGCATTGCTGGGGAGGGCATCATCGGAAAAGGAGTCACTTGAAGAGGGTGCCATCGGGCATCAGGTTCATATGACACTTGGCCTGGGGCCCAATTCCATAATGCCTTCAAATCTAGCCTTAAGTTCGATCCCGAGAAGTCATGGGATAGGAGCCCAGCTAAGCACACCATTGATTTTGATGACCCCCTTGCCCAAGGGTATTTCTTCATTTGCAGCTTTGTCAGCCTGTTCATTATTTGATCTCAAGACATGAAAGAAATCTATAGACCGAAAAAGGGGAATAATGAGAGAGATTCTTTGAAGCACTTGATGGAGGCTGATAGAGGAAGGAAACGTCCGAGAGTTAAGGAAATGGATAATCAACCTGGAGTCCCCCACAACCGAGAGATCCTGAATACCATGGAGAAGAGCTTGATTTAGGCCTTGCCAAAGGGCTAGAGCTTCCACCATATTATTAGACTCAATTCCCAGATTCCACGAGTAAGTGAATTTCATGTTGCCATCGGGGTCAAAGAGCGCCCCTCCCCCTCCTGCCTCCCCTTAAATGAAAGTAACTCAACTGATGTTTAATAATTTATTAATGGAAGAATAATTTATTAATTGATAGAGAAATCTAATTATGTAACAATGTTATAAGAATAATACTATCTAACTTCAAAAGTTATTTTTGAAGTTGCTGAATACTTTTAATTGTATAAAAGAGTTAGCTTTGAAGTTGTTAAATACTTTCAAATAATGTTTTCCTTTTTAATAAAGATCATGTTGAAATAGATTTTGTCCGCTTTCAAATCAATATTAAGTAGCATCATAATTTTATTTATGCTTTAAGTAATTCTTAATTAATTTATAAAATCAATTCTTAGTTTACGATTACAAGTTCTATCAATGTATTTAGCTTCCAAGGGTCTTTCTTTATGATGCTTTGACGTGCATAGATAGTAATTAAGTAGCAATATAATTGTATTTATAGTTTATGAAGTCTTTAATTAATTTATAAAAAGAATTCATAATCCATGATTCCAAGTTCCATCAATGTGTTTAGCATCTAAGGGTCCTTGTATATGATCATTTGGCATGCATAGATAGTTCATTTTACGTTCTTACATTATTAACAATTGCAAATTATTATATAAAAAAACTAGAAACATGACCTATTGCAATTTTGACTTATTGCAAAAAAATTTGGTATTGACCTATTTACATAAAAGTAAGAACCCACCGACCTCAAAGGTCCTTCCCCTAGTTTCTAACATAGGTTCAAAGGATCCCCATTCTCCACTCTGAAGTCCCACCCTTCATTTATGAGTCACCTCCCCATTGCTCTTTTTTTTCTTTTATCAAATCTATATTGTGTTTTTTTATATACATTTCTTTATCTATTATATAAACAAAACAAACTATTATTTTATTTAGCATTATTTTTACTTATAGTAAGATGCATTAGGGATCTTGATTGTTACAAGTTGATAATATGATATAAAGGGGTTATTAAAAATGGATACCTACAATATTTGGTGAAACTACGGGTTTTCTTAATTGGAAAGGTAAATTGGGAGGGGAGGTTCAACAATACAGTTTTAGGAGGCATTTTCCAATATTTAGTGAAAATAGGGATATTCTTTAATATACTGTGAATGGTCATACTATAGAATAAGTTCACTGAGTGAACCCCCCGTGGTGTGGACACATCATCCATGAAGAGGAATAAAAATTAGTGAGGTGAGGTGTCACAGAAGCCAATGAATCTTCCCAAATTAGCAAAGGGGGGGGGGGGGGGGGTGTTACACAAGGATTTACACAAGAGTTAAACAAGGATTTACAAAAGTATTTACAAAATTAATTACACAACTTTTGAGGCATTAAGGCTAAAAATAGCCAGTGAGGGAACACTTGTGCAAATGGGAGTTAGAAAATTCAAGTGTAAACTACACAAAGAAGTTACAAAACCACCAAAGGGGCTCAATCAACAAGTGGCACCCACCCAAACACCAAGGATCCCCACTAAATCATGAATTAGGCTTAATAACACCGACACAAGCTAAAATAATCAAAATTTGGGTCTGTTGTATAATGTTTGGGTGATCATCAACTAATAAATCCACGAAGGCATAGATATGGATTAATACCAACCAAACAAGTTATAAAGTGCTAGGAATGTCCCTATTCCCCCTCACATTGTGAATCTAGGCCTCCCATACTATTTTAGTGGTCCCCAATGTGCCTGTTATTTTTCGGCACCCTGTGCCACAATAATAGAAAATTACAAATTGCATATGTCTGGGGCTCAACACACGGGGTATTACATGAGGATACTTGATATTTCACGATTGATTGGTTGAACAATTACCCTTGCATGATATTCATTGGGACTAAGAAGTGAGTTTAAGCATCCTTCTTTCACTCAACAAGGAAAATAAGGTGTTGTAGGTGTCAAAGGATGAAACTTTGATGTATTGGGTAAAACAAGTTCTTGAGACATAGATTTAAGCTCATTGTGAAGGTCATTGATATTCTAAAGTGGCTCCTTAAAATACTCAATTGAATCTCCCATAATAGAGGATCGATCCATCTGTTAAGCCAACAAAACAATATACTAAATGATCAAACTTTTTACAAAGAAAAAAAACAAATAATAAGAATGCAAGAGCCATTAAAGTATAGAGAATTTGGCCAGGAAAAGAAAAGAATTAAGTCACAGATAATTGACCAAAGGGAATGAAGTAATATGCATGGAAACAACGTACATCTAGCAAGCAATTATTTGTGGACAAGTAATTCAAAAGGGCAGATACAAGGATATAGACGAAATCAAACCAACAAACATTTGTACATTGATATAAGCTTGTGATGTCTTAATTGAATAAACATTAACATGATATTGGAGTTCAAAAGAATGACTCTACCAATATCGATACATCTACTTATGTTGTATGTTCAAAATATAATAAGTCGACCTCTATTTCGTAGTGTAATCTAGACATATCTTTTATATATTTAGAAACTCCTAATGAGTTTCCCTATTCACCTTTGTCAATGTTAGGAACTATGTCCTCTTCCTCTATGTTAGTGCTAAATTTAACCCTCGACTGCAAGAGAGCCAAGCTTAACCCATGTTAATCTCTAAGGCTTGGATAAAATCTGAATGGGTTTGGTTTCTAATAACGAAATTGAAGGGGTGGATGAAATATTAAGCCTAAAACATAGACCTATAAGCATATGAAAGAAAAGGTAAACAAAGATGATATGAACAGATATGACTACAAATAGTAGGTATGTATTATCCCAATTTAAGAATAATTCATATAGCTACAAACAGTTGATTATATAATCTGATAAATACTCTTTAAACAAAAAAAAATATGCAAAAAGGAATACAAATATCTGCATCTGCAATAAGAAACTAGGGATAGAAACACTATCTTTCATAAGAGTTATTACAGACAATCATATACATGAACAACATTTTCATTGATTAGAAGTAAAAAATGCTCATAAACAATTTCTCATCCTTCATACACTTCCCAAATATACTAACAGGATATAAAAGAAACTCATACTGATAACTCAACCCTTACAATGACACAACCTCTCAGGATGGAAAACCCTCCCTATGCAATTGATTTTTTGTTCATTATATAGACAGTAAGATATAACAGAAATCAAACTCTGCCTCTTAGCTAGAAACTAAATGCAATCTTTAACTCAAAAATATTTAATCTATCATAGAAAATACGAGGATAATTGAATCATATGTCATTGAATACAAAAATATTGGTTCAATTGATGCTTTGGAATGATGATTTGATGCCTGGAGATCTAGGATGTGCATCTGAATTGCCAAATGTTATGCTTATTCCACCACAAATGATTTGCTTTCCTAAAAATGCTCTATATGATTATTTTAGACAATTTGCTGACAAATTCTTCGATCCTTTCCCAAGATCGGGAATGAATGATATTTTGCAAGTTGTACACCTACGAGGCTAACTGTTGTAACGATGGAAAAAAATCTCTAGCTTCACATAGACGTATCATCTCATTAGTATAGATGGCATGTAACTTGCATGATATACTCCCCCATTTATGTTCTATTAGTTGGAATGCGAGGCACTACAAGCCACCACTATAATCTTGCAGGTTTAGCGATGATTATTTCCACAGTTGGTGAATGAGGTGATACCGTGGCATTCATGTCTATTTTTGTTCATGCTGAGAAGTAAAACCATCACATGTTTGACGGTTTAAGATTTTACATCTGGTGAAATTGGTGGTTTGATAACCCCGTGACTTGCCAATGAGATACCATGGTGATAATCTATCTTTATTAGAATATCAATTGGAGCATTGTTTTTCCCTTTGAATGATACGGTATTTTAATGAACCTTGAATGGAAACAATTCCATGCCACATCTTTGACACTTCAGACTTCATCAAGAAATGTTTAGACAAATGTTAACCGTGATGAGAAGATCCACATGCTGGCAGTCTTTATCAATACTTTCCTTGATGCGTTTAATAGAGTCTTGATTCGCCCCTTAAGAACAATATACTCAAATTCCTCTTCCACTTGACTCTCTGGCAATCAACATTTGTTTTTTTGACTACATTCTTTTGTAGAAGGTGAAAATTTGGCGAAATTATGAGAAAAATGACCTAAAAGAACCATCTATATTTTCTAAACTGTGATAGCTGTGCAAAAATGGAGAGAGGATTTTGTAGATAAATCCATTCTTGACAAACACATCTTGTGGATTTTACAAATTATTCTCCACTTGTTCACAAATAGCACCCAAAGATAATGACCAAAACAAGAAATTTTAAATATGGAAAAATAGGTTGTAAAGATCCATTCGAATCTTCCAAGCCATGACACCTGTTACAAAAATGAGAGAGGTTTTTTTGAATGGACCTGTTTCCAACAAAAATAACTTTTGGTTTTCAAAAATGCACTTCCATCTCCTCGTAATATGTGCCCTAAGATAGTGACTAAAATAGGAAAATATGCATGAAAAATACTCTGTTTTGATATACGTTTCCTTGGAAACTTGAATATTCTATACATGGGCTTCAGGGTCAGTGCAAGAAGATGAGGGACCTTTAAGATGCAATCCTAGTTTTCAAAAACAACATCATGCTACCAAAAAATACCTCAACCCGAGCTTGACATAGCACTTGGTGTGGTTCAACCCCAACCTGACATGTCATGGAACATGTAGGATAGGAAGAACAATCGCGTACGCGTTATAGAACTACAAAACGTGCACTCGAGTTGTAGTTATACAACGCCCACGCGATTTGCAAATGATAAATAAATAAAAAATACATAGTCCTGAACCCGCAGCCCATTTTCACAATCAGGAACGCGAATTCGACGAGCCATTGGAGCGTTTGGAGCGAGACAACACCATTCAGGAGCTGATTCAACTTGAGGGGAGGAGATTTCACGCCCACACCATTGGTTAATTCCTATACCCTTGGTTGATTTTCTATTGGCATTCCTTGTTCCAACATGAACTCACCCTTGTATGAAATTGTTGACCAGTGTTTCTAGATGTTAAATGGTGTATTCACCTTTGTATGAAATGAATGGTGTTTTTTAGATGTTACATCCATGTGAAGTAGTTTGCCTTAGATGGATGCTTATATATATGGAGATCCAACAAAACGAGCCCACTCTATTGTACTATTTTGGTAATTAGGGAATTTTTGTGATGGAAAATAATCCAATCTTCCATGAATGTACCAATCATGTTGATGTTCATCGCCACTTCATTCGATAGCTTGTATAAGATGGAACATTGGAGTTTAAAAATTGTCATATTGAGGATCATACTACATATATATATAAATTTGAGACTATACAAATTTGTAAAATTTAGGGACAAACTTAGTGTATTTTCTAGATGAATCATTAAGGGAGGGTGTTAGAACTTTCATCTAAACTATAGAATTAGGCATATTAATAAAGTCACTTGGCCATTTTAGATTACTTTAAAGTCATTTTAGTGTTTAAATAGTTAGAGTTTATGTCATATCATTATAACAAAGAGAAGGTACTTCTCTTCATTTTATAACAAAATTACCATTTTCCCTCTTATAATTATGTCTTTTAGTTCAAGGTTTCTTTGTGTGTTTGGTTTTCTAATATATATAATAGTATCATGCTTTCAAGCATATTATATAAACTCCATTTTTCCTTTAAACAAATATCAATTATATTCATATAAGTTTTTGAGGGCATCCATTAGCTAATGAGATGAAAGGCTTTACATAAAATTAATTCCATGAGTATTGGGCTATGAGAGAATCTATGAGCTATGGAACAAGCTAATATGTCCTCTTTGCATTATATCTTCTCTTTAATTATCAATTGATCAATGTTTGCAAACTCTCATATTCAATAAGGGTTGGAATCATTAAAGCCTCCATTAGGGTGATGGGGTCACTTTGGAATCAAAATGATAAGAGATCATGTTTGGGGATACTATGGCAAATCAATACTAGGTTCGAGTTAGAGTAGGTGCATTTGACATGGGATTTCAAGAGTTTGAATAATATTCTAGTTGTTTTCACCTTCCATGTTTCCCTTGTTAATCTCAACCTCATTAGAAATGGACAACCACATAAGATGGATATTTTATCCACCCTATGTTCCATCGTTAGTAATTTTTGAGGAGTCATTATCTCATTGATATCTAGTCTTCATCCATTTTAGGTTCTCTCAATTACATAACTTATAACCCTATGAGGCATGCAACTAGAATCAACCCTATTTTTGTACTCCATTCAAATGCCAACATTTCCTTTGATATTACTGATTTTGGTGCCAACTAGGAGAACTACTATGTAATCAACCATAGATATTTAAAACAACCTTTACTAGATGTGTATTCACCATATTTTTTGAAAAAATCAATATAACCAATGTTATGACCCGAGCTTGATTTTTAATCAGATTTAGTTTGAATTTTGAAGAGATGAAGTTGGTTTTACATTTAGTATATGAATTGTATTGTATATGGATAATATTTGTAGGTTGCAATCACAGTTGAAGAAGGTTTCAGATTACTTATGTTATCAAAATTTGACATGATTGAATGAGTAGCTAGCAAAATTTATTTAGAGTTATTGCACATCATGTTGTTCAAGTTTATTTTGATATGTTTTACATTTATAATGTCATGATGTTTTGAGTAAAGCCCATGATAATGTTTTGAGTAAAGCCCATGATATTTTATTAGGTAAACACTATATATGTATGTGATTGGTTTGTTGTAGACAAAATTGGACTTGTGCTTAAGTTAGTTTTTCATATTTTGTTATGCATATTTTTTTAAATGATAATATATACTTGTTGGTAGCAACCCACTTATTGCAAAGGCATGTTAAACACAGTTTATTTTGATGGGGTTTCGCAAATTTTTGTTATCTAGCTTATGCTTTTGAATTAGTTATGTGGTGACATTTTATTTACTATTGTATAGGTCTATGTGACGGTTGGATGTTCTGAAGATAATTGGATTTAGATGCATTTACATTTTCAATTTTGAAGAGATGTCATTATATACCATGTATACGTTTCTAATTATTTTCTTATTGATTTTTTTATTGCAGTTGCGGCTATGGACCCGAATGCGGAAATATTGATTGAGCTTGCCCACTTGAGAGGTTTGAGTTCTGCTTTTAGTGGTGGTGACAGAATTTGATGTTCACTTGCATCCACTTTGGATTCAATTGTTGAGACCATCACATTGTCAAACAATGTACTATATGATCTTACTTCATATAGAGAAAGAAAAAGACGTGAGTACGCTGATGGGCTTAGCTACAATGCAGTAAAAAAGTTGAAAATCACCAAGGAGCATATATTTTCATTGTTTAGGGACCCTCTCACAGGGGAAATCCCAAATGCAAACAGGCCACATATCTCTATCGAGTGGTGCACATATCAACCATTTGTGGATAACTGGATGGACAGATGGTATATGGTTTTTGATATGCCACCACACAACAATAGGGAAATCCCGTTGTACTTCCTTCGGAAGATGTATGCATAGTTCGTGTTGGTAAAACACGTAAACTATTTTGATTATTTGCAGTTTCAGGTGATCTGTGGGGGGATGCCCCAAAACCGACCCAATGCCAGGCTTCGAGACGTTGATCGCCCTATCCCTGCACCTCGCAGGCAGTTGCTTGGGCCAGATGTCCCACCTGTACATCATGTGATTCCAAAGACACGTGATGCCGGATACTTCACGAGGGAAAGCATTGATGAAGGTAGGATCCATATCTGGGCAGATGCCAGATCCTACATGAGGGGAAGCAGTGATGGAGGTATACATTTTAAACATTTAAAAAATGTCATTTTTTAAATACATGTATGTCCGTTGAATCATCCATGTCTAGCTACATGAACTCTTGTTGACTATAGGCTGGTACCGAAACACCTGGACCCCTTCCTGGAGTTGTATCTCCTTGTAGGCCATATGTGAACAAGGGCCTAGTCTATATGAGACGGCCTACCCCTAGAAAGAGTGAAGTTGTCCGTGACCATGGAGATACTGATACCATGGTAATTTATATATCCTTCGATGATATTTCTTGGTTAACTTGAAATCCAGTGCATAAAGTATTTTGTTAATGTTTGATTTGCATGTTTACTGCATCAGGAGCCAGAGTTCACTGTTGAAAACCTTGCAGGGATGGTTGATGCAACAGTCAGTGCTGCATCTACAATGGTAACAAGGCACACAGAGGTACAACTATTTGAACATGATATAGACATAGTGTGTTATTGTTGTCTATTGTTTATTCATGCACATTTCTAACTATTTCAAGATTTGGTGATTGTAGCCACCACCACCACCAGGTCCTACCCCCTCTGGTTCGACCATGGATGCGACCATCATTCATGTTCAACCAACAGCTCCATCTGCTACACAAGAAACACAATCCCCTTTGCCACAGTCTCTCATTGAGGTGAGATGTCCATTAATGAACAATTGTTTCATGCAATGTCCATTAACATTTTCATAATTTTTGAGTTAATTTAGATATGGTATTTTATTGAGCTAATGTATTAGTACATAGTTAATTGAATTTAACAATTGATATTTAATTTGCAGGATCCAGAGACGCACACTGGTCCTATAGTTGTGCCTACAGGATCACCCTCAAGAAAGAACAAGAGGAAGCTTGAGTTTTGATGTGTCTTATGGGATATGTACATATCGATACATGTGTACATGTGGCTTGGACAGTTTTGGATACATGTACTTTTGGAGACATGTACATTGACATTTCACTTACATGTACATGTGGCTTGTATAGTTTTGGATACATGTACATGTGGCTTGGATAGTCTTGGATAGTTGTGTAGAGACATGTACTTCTGGTTACTTTTGGATATATATATGTACTTTTTGATACTTTTGGATATATATGTACTTTTGGAGACATGTACACAATTGACATTTCAGTTATAAATGAATGATACATTTCACTTTGAATTTGCTCTTTGGTTTCCACATTTTCTTGTGTCAATCTACTGTATTGATTTGTGAGGATTATCTATTACTTATGAATGCACTATGTCAAAAGAAAAAACTATTATATTTAAAGGTTTCAATGATCTCAATACATGCACACTAAAGTCAAAGTTCTTGCTTGTGTAATTTAATAAATATAAGTGCAATACAATGTATTTCAAGGTTTCAATGAACTCACTACTTGCACACCAATTGGATATATCTAATTAAAAATTGTGAGTTTGGATTCATTAAATTACAAGTTAAGTCAATGCTCAAGTGTAATTTAATAAAACTAAGTGCAATACATGCTTTACATTTCATCAACAACCAACAACACTATTCAACAAACCTCATGCACCCAATGACTAATCACTCAGCATTAAAG
The DNA here is from genome assembly GCA_001517045.1 of Pseudotsuga menziesii. Lineage (NCBI taxonomy): Eukaryota > Viridiplantae > Streptophyta > Pinopsida > Pinales > Pinaceae > Pseudotsuga > Pseudotsuga menziesii. The sequence goes on from LPNX010734138.1 coordinate 42,989, forward strand.
GAACTACAATAGAATCCAAATACTAAGAACCAACTTTGTGAATCATCATGATTTGAAGCATAAGTCCATCGGATAATCGTTGTATAAGACTGTAGGATAATGGTTGTATAAGACTGTTGCCACTAATCCAAACTGATCCAAACTCTTGTTGACCAAGTCTGAGCTGTTGTATGAATGAGATGATTCCCTCTTCCAAACATGACTTGAACAAATAAGAACGATCTTCTTTTATAGCGTTCACCTCGAACAACTCTCCCATAGAATACTATTTCTTTAGAAATCCCTAGATTCCTCCTAAGGAGGAGCACTCCCTTATTATTTTCCTTATGACTGGATAAAATTCCTTGAATAGGTCCACATTGCTAATTCTCATATGTCTAACTCATGAGATCCTATTAAAGCACACATTTATTCTTCGTTTGAGAGTTTGACCATGTCAAAAGTTCCACATGGTGTCTCCTCAAGCAAATATCTTTCTTATTAAAATGTAGAAAATTCCTTGAACATAATATTTTTACTCCAAATCCCTCCTCAAAGGTGAAATACACCATCTAATATGTAGAAATACATCAAGTAATTTGTCCTCAACCCCGATGGATCTAAAAGTTGAATTATGCCTCTAGTTATGAGAAACCCTAGCTTCATAAACCACCATAGACGGAGGGCATCAAGCAATGGACAGGAGGGAGAGGCCCCCCACTAGCTAAAATCCCATGTCACGAATCCAATGGAATCGACGGTTCGTTGATCAGAGGCCCGAGCATCGATCTATGGCGAGTTGTAGGTCACCTCCAGATACCGTTCAAGGACACCTGGTGGGCTTGGGCCCGGTGCGCAAAAAACCTCACGGAGCGGCAATTTTGAATTCTGTCAACTCCTGCTAGTGTGTTTGTGCATGGGAAATATGGCAATGCCAACTGCATCCCCACCATTTGTGGCTTTCCAGCTTTGTCCCTCGTTGGCGTGACTGCATTGTCCCCTACTGAGCAAAACCCTAGCTTCAGAAACCACCATAGACGGAGGGCATCGGGCAATGGACAGGAGGGAGAGGCCCCTCCCTAGATAAAATCCCACGTCACGAATCCAACGGAATCAACGGTTCGTCGATCGGAGGCCCGAGCATATATCTATGGTGAGTTGTAGGTCACCTCCAGATACCGTTCAGGGACACCTGGTGGACTTGGGCCCGATGCGCAAAAAACCTCACGGAGCGGCAATTTTGAATTCTGTCAACTCCTGCTACTGTGTTTGGGCATGGGAAATATGGCAATGCCAACCGCATCCCCACCATCCATGGCTTTCCAGCTTTGGCCCTTGTTGGCGTGACTGCATTGTCCATACTAAGCGAAACCCTAGCTTCAGAAACCACCGTAGATGGAGGTCACCGGGAAATGGACAAGAGGGAGAGGCCCCCCCCTAGCTAAAATCCCATGTCACGAATCCAACGGAATCGACGGTTCGTCGATCGAAGGCCCGAGCATTGATCTGTGGAATTATCCAATTGGTACAACAAATACACCAAAACATGATAGTTGCATAATCAAGCTAAACATGACACCGACATAATCAAGTTGTTCCATGTGATAGAACAAGAACCCTTCATCAATTTCATACTAGTAGCTAAACCTAAACCCTCCCATAGACCCAATCCAACTAGTATAGGAGTGAATGGTCGTCGAACAAGTATCACGGCAAGACATGTCAGATTCATAGAAATGACCAAAATGGCCAAGGTCTCATGTGACCAAAAATCAATTATCAAGATATGTTTGCTTTAAAGAAAAAGAAATGACCAAGGTCTCATGTGGCCAAAAATCAATAATAAATCAGAGGGAATTAAGATAACGGTACAGACACCAACGTAAACTCAACACTTTCAATATTGGCATATAAAAAGGGTGTAAAATGCTTCAAGTATTGATTCCCACTTCCAATTTGAAACCAATAATTTCTCCACATCCAACACGTGACAAAAGATAAATTCCATTCATCTCATAAACATGATGAATTAATTGAGAGAATATCCCAACAAATCCACTCAGAAGGAACATATCCATTATCTAGGGTTTCCTAATGATTGACCTGTGGCAATGCCCAATTCTTCATTTTCATTGATAAAAAACTCAAGTGACCTCAATGAACATAATGAATATAGGTCGAAGGAGGCATGTTGTTTCGAAAACAAACAAAAGGGAAAGCTTCCAATTCAAAACTAAAAGGATCCTTAAG